>JAODUK010050928.1:0-19085 GCA_027564635.1 Typhlichthys eigenmanni
TATATATATATTTAGAGAGAGAGAGAGAGAGAGAGAGAGAGAGAGAGAGAGAGAGAGAGAGAGGTCCAGTCTCCTATTAATCTGACGTTTTACTCACATCTACTCTTCATCTCTAAGGAATCTCACTTTCAACAAACATGCAGGCAGGAAGTGTGCGTGCGTGTGTGTGTGTGTGTGTGTGTGTGTGTGCGTGCGTGTGTGTGCGTGCGTGCGTCTGTGGGCGTGTGTGTGTGTAAAAGGCCCAGTGTTATGAAATAATGAAAAGAGATAAACCTTTATCAAGACAAACCCAGAGAGAGGGTGTTGTAGATGACTCAACACAACAGAATAAAAGCAAGACACAATATTCTGTCTATTCCAAGAACTATAGACCAATTGTAAGGAAACAAATGTGATTGATGCACTTCATATTTTTGAGATGTCATAGCAACGTTCGTCTAGCTACACTCTACCACATAATGTCAGACTAGTCTCCTCTGGAAACCTATATGGCCTGTGATCACTCTGGACGACCCTCAAATCAACACACACGCAAACGCACACACACAGACACGTTAACTTGATACAGTGTGTCAGGCTGAGGCACCCGGCACAGGTGTGTGTGTGTGTGTCTGTGTGTGTGTGCGTATGTGTGTGTGTGTGTGTGCGTGTGTGTGTGCGTGTGCGTGTGCGTGTGTGCGTATACAGCAAGTGTTAATGGGGAATCATGTGTCATCTCCTAGAAACTCAAAGAGAGTGTCTGGAACAGGAGGGGGGTGGGGGGGGGGGGTGTGTGTGACTGAACTGACACTGGGGTTAAGAGGGACTTTTCTGAATGCTATGTGCAATGACCTGGCCAATTTTCCCATAAAGCAACTAACAATTCTGTTTTATATATATATATATATATATATAGCTTCTTTAGAAACCATATAAGGAGAGGGAGAGCCTCCCTTATATTTTATTGTATTTTACTAGTGTGGGCGGAGTGAGAAAACTCTAAAAATAACATATATGTCACTGCAGGTCTGTGTATCTGGGGGCAGCTCGCTGTATTGTTTTGGGATGTGGGGGAGGCCCAGAGGAGAGCGGAGCAGAGACAGCTCGGGGGTGAGAGGGGTTCGGTAATGCACAGTACAGTACGTACAGTGCATGCGTTCAACTCTGAGCTGTACATATAGTCTGACCTGAACCGACATGAAAACATTTGTGGAATGGCTGCAAACACAGATCCTGTTAACGGTTTGGGTTCTCACATTTACATGTACAAACAAACCGAAATATGAACGTCATAGATCTGTCCGATCACATATACAGTATAAGGACTAGTGTATGCAGTCAATATACATATAACATCCTATCTTGCTGGATGAGGTTACAGTTTAATTAAAACGAAATGATACAGTACAAAGCCGACAGGCTACAGGATGCATAGCAGTAGTAATGGGTTAACTCCAGCTGACTGTGTCTGGGAGAGAGAGAGAGAGCAGAGCAGAGAGACGAGCAGAGCACAGAAGTGGCTCTACAGATCACGTGTCTGGATAGAGCAGCAGCAGTATGCCTGCCTCCTGCATCTTTGCAGAGTCCAGCCATGTGAAAGTGGAAAAGCTGGGGGAGGTGTGCTTCTAGATGGAACGTGTGTGTGTGTGTGTGTGTGTGTGTGCGTGTGCGTGTGTGTGTGAGTGAGAGAGAGAGTAAGAGAGAGAAAGACGGGGAGGGGGAGAGAGAGGACACTATAGTACACTAACTTAGCTACTGTATGGTCATAGGATATATGCCTCTAACGGTTGTGCATAAGCATATTACATTATGGAGGAAATTTTAAAGTAAAATTAAATTCACTCACCCGAAGCGAAAGCAACAAAAAGCAAGACATCTTTGTCAGGACAATAAATTGTCTTATTACCTAACAGGCATGTGACGAATGCGTCCGATTTTGAGAATAGGGGCACGTCAAAGGGGCGGGGCGTTTATTGGGCGTTTCGGGGCGTGTAAACACAAGACCAGTTGAAATGTGTAGTTCTTGGTGGAGGCGTGTCTCCCCGCCCTCTCAACTCTGTTTCAGAACGTGCACGCGTTTGTTCAAACTCAGGGTTCATAGACAGTCGATCATTGACAGAGGAGAGCGGAACGACGAATTTTCTGTCGAACCCTTTGATAACTGGAATATTGCTATTATTCCTGCCCTTTCAGCATCCGCTGCTTATATACAAAAAAAATTTTGTCAGTTTGAGAAGCGTAAGCGTATATTTTATGTGCACTTCGCAAGGTGTCCCAAAGACAGCAGAGTCCTCAGAGTGAGACGAATGGGTTAGCGTTAAGTTTGGACAACTTTTAATCACTGGCGTTGAGTTAGCAGTTTGTCTGCTCTTATGTCCAGTTATTAGGCGCTTCATGTTCATGGTTCCTAGGAGAGGGAGCTACCTTTATATTTCCCCGTGGATATCTATGGAGAGGGATCACTTTACGCTCTCGCCCGCCTCTGGAGGTACTCCCAGCCAGCCGTATTTTCTAGGAGACACACGCCAAAACAACACCGTGGATGTTGCCTTTAAAAACTGGGTCATAGAAGACGACTAACTGCACCATATTTGAATGCCTTTGCAAGGGGGTTGCTGGCTTTTTTGCTGCCGGCGGGGCTTCAGTTTGCTCTCACGGGACTATGGAGAGAAAGAAGAGGAAGAATCTTTTGAATTGCGCAACAAGGAGGACCTGACTCCCAATGGACGGGTAACCATCCACCTGCAGTAGACAGAACAAAACACTATACAAAACACACAATAGCTAACTAGCCTTTTATACTACTACATCGCATGATAGTATGGTTTTTAATTAATGCAATACGCTATACGATGTAATCAAAAAAAGTAAAGTGTTCTTTGACATAGTGTCCTTATCTTAGACTCCTATATTTCAACTCACCATCTTAACATTTGATACTGATTCTAACTTTATGCACATTTATTTGTTGTTGAAAAAGCACTGCAGACCACTAGGTTGTAAATGCTGTTTGTTGTCATGTTATTTAACTCATTGGCGATCTCATACCTGCAATGTAACTAAGTTGTTCAGAACGCAGTATACGGGAACACTCCATACATTGGTGTTAAGGACTGAGAAATATTGAGCAAATCCCACACAGTGATGCAAGCTACACTCAAAGAGGAATTGAAGTGACCCTGTGTCCCATGTCCACTAAATTGCAACAAGACCGTGGCCTTGTTAGTCATCTGATCAGGCACATAGAGGTCAGTATTGTCCACACACTTGTGAAGGGGCATTGTTGTCATGAAGTGAGGGTGTCTCTTTCTGTCTGACTTCAATGTACACACTACAATGTACAGTGTCTGAGAGGGAGCCTTTATAACTGCGGCCAAATGCAATCTGAGATGGGTATTTGCCTCTAATCCTTAATAATCCACCATAACTTTAAATTAATTCTGTGCTTGATATTTCTGTGGTACTGATGGTATTTGAGCATAATAAGTAGTAGAGGTGGTAATCACCAGAGGCTTATGCCACGATACGATATTATTGCGATTTAATACTTTTTCCAACTTCAAATGATGTCCCCAAAGGAAATCTATCGGTTTGTTCAGATGACTGACATGAACATGTCATAAATAGTAGTTAAATACTCATGTACAATTTATACTATGAAAAAGAAAAAAAGTATTGCGATACTTGCCGGCCGTGTATCGATACAGTATCGCCATGGGAAATATCGCAATACTATGCAGTATCGATTTTTTTTTTCCCCCCACCACTAATAAGTAGGGCTTTAACATGTAGCATTTTGTGCTGCAAAGGTTACACTCCATCTTACGACCACTAGCGCATAGTGCTGTTTGTCTGCTTCATTGTCTCCTTGCTATCACCTGACAGAACCCTGTTTTTGATTTGCATGAAAACGTTGAGAACAGATAAGTCTTGCACATTTATTGTACCAACCAACCTATAATGCCACCACAGAGCAAATAGATAAGGGCAACATCTGTTGCCAGGGCCATCCAGAGAGGTGCGAGTGTGTATCTCTGTTCATCTTGGCAAACTTCCCTGTCTTGATCATTGTGCACCATCTGTCTAGCAGTGTTGACCGAAGAATCCCAACCGCGTTCCCATGCCTCCAATCGATACACGATCAGTTACATGTCCCAGTGTCTGATAACTTAATCTTAAAGCACAACATTCTAATTTTTCTCTTACTTCCCCAACTCCATCATTTGACTGCAATCTGTTCACGGTGGTTCACACTTCACACAGTGAGGCATAAGCCTAACTTCCTACAGCTACTTATATAATTCCAAAAATATGTAGTAAGTAGATGATTATCAGTAAGTGCATAGTAATAATTATTAAATTATAGGCCTAAACCGTAGATATTATACTAGTAGGCCTAATAGCATTACAATAGTAGTGGGTGATTACTGTGTTGTTTCCGAATGTATTGATCATTGATTGCCTGACTGGTGCAAATCCTGTTTCCTCTGGAAATGTGTCACTGCTGGGTATCATACCTATCTGTCAATAGTCCATGCTGAGCCAATAGTGAAGACCCCAGCTGACCCACTCTAAGTCAACACCATTAGCTGTGCTCTCAGAAGGCCCTCTGGGAGCACAGGGCTCTGATCCAGCTTAACATGGTGTCAAGGGTGGGTTGCATGAGGATTGGGTGGGGGGTGTCCAGGGTCAGACATGGGTTAGTCAGGGTGGGGGTCTAGGATGAGCCCCAGAGAAAGCCCCTTTGGGCACGATTTCATCGTTTAGGCTATCTAGAATACCATTAGGTCCAGTGCTCAACAAGCCACATTTGTAGACAGCTGGCTAGACCTCCTCATGTGTCTGTGTGTGTGTGTGTGTGTGTGTGTGTCTGTCTTTTTGCTTTGAGTTAGCCGCTGAAGCAGCCTCTGCCCTGTCTTTGCCAGGGATGACCACACGGTGGCGTCTCCCTCACTTAGGCCGTCCAGCAGAACCACAGTGTCCTGCTTCGTGTCTCTCATGCGTGGCTGCCAGAAGATGCCATGGTCTGTGTGTGTGTGTGTGTGGCATACAGCACGAGGCACCGCTTGCCTTCCAGAGTCTCTGAGGCTGAGGTTGGAACTGTGACTCAGCTGTGACGTTGGGGCAGGGCTCGGCCCTTCATATACACATGGCCAGGCAATGTTTACAGTCCCCTTTTTTCAAAGGCTCTCCAACAGCTGCCCAAACAGAGCTGAATGCCTCCAGTGTTGGGACAGCAGCGCACTAATTTTAGGATAGGACATCTTTCATTCTCTCTCCTCTTCCATGCTTCCACTGAAACGATAATTCGTCTACGTTATGTTCGCCGCCAGGTTGCGTCCGCCAAGAGCCTGCTACCCTCTTGGCTACGTCTTCCCTGTAAAATAGTTCCTGTCTCGATGGGACTTTCCTGTTTTTAATATAACGGGGTTGCATGAAAACTGAGCGAAGCCCAGTCTGGGCGTTCGAAAACGCACCGCGTTACGAGGAGCAAACGGGCACGGCCTCTAAAATGACCCCGGTAAGCGTCCCCGGTACCCTCGGAGGTGTCACGGTACGCTGGCTCCTATTTGGTGCTGTGCCACGCTGCTCGCTTCACCACCACCACCACCTCTCTCCAGCTCCAGGCCACACATCTGCTGCTCAGACCCACACTGGCAGAGCCCGAGCATTTCCTCCCGGTTACTCAGCCTCTCAGGGGAGCTGCAGGGGGAGGAGAGTAGGGGGAGGGGGGTCAGCGCGAGCGGAAGTCAGCCATGGAACGAACACATCACGGTCTCTCTCTCTCTCTCTCTCTCTCTCTCTCTCTCTGCTCCACTCTGCTCCAGTCTGAAGTGATTCATTCCCTGCCAGTCCAGTGGAAACGTGTTTGCCAGCACTCTGCATCGCACGCTATACTCATTCCTGATCCCACAGTCCAATTAGCAGCAGTGGAATAAAATAAAAACCTTATAGGAAAATAGTTTCTTACTGTCTTCAGTCCAATTTTTTTATATCATGGAACTACGGCTTGAGAGGAAGTTAGCTTTGGCCACAACACTCTTGGGCCACAGAGGTGGGACAAGGAATATCTTTTCAGCCTCGCCTCAAGTCACAAATGGCTTTATGACAACTCTGGGTTGCTGGTGCTGGGATAGTTTGACGTTTATACTACCTCTCCCTGTGTTAACCATTAACTGAATCGCAATACCCACACCGTCTTCATATGCTCTGTGTCTGCCTCAGCCCATTGTCCTCGTAGCTGACATTTCCACATGGCCTATAAATTCATGTTGTCTTTGTTATTTTGGGCCTGTCCAAAAAGAAGCAGCAGTCTGTTTTTGCAGGGCAAGTCCTATACTTAGGCTGGTTTGTCTAGTAGTAAAGTGTGGTGAGAATGCTGAGGGGCCCAGAGCTGACCTAGATAGTGTTTCAGGTGGGCCAGCCACAAGACCTGCTTCAAGGCTGTGGCTCCGGAGAGACAACAGTCCAGGCATGGTGAGACACAGCACCAGCCAGGACACAGGGCTGCTCTGATGGGCTTTTCCAAGGTCATTGTGGGGAGTTTGTGAAGGAAAACCTCCGCTTTCATCCCTTGATTCACAGGGGCATCTGAAACGAGCATGTTGGTGCTCCACCCGAGACGTGATTTGGCTGGTCTGCCAGTAGGGGGGGGGTCGTTAATCCTCTACCCACCTCTATCTGAAGCCAGTGCTTCTCTATTTCTGAGACACATTAACATTGCTTATAGTTATAAGAGCTAAATGACCATGTTTAGTACACCAAATTATGTCAAACTAGTACCCAATCATTTCCTCTTCTTACTCAACCAAGGCCACTGTTTGACTGTGTTCTGTCACCGTGTTAAACACAAAATGTACCTAGACTTTGTCAGCAACAGTGTTACTGAAGTATAATAGTGTGACGGGTTCCACAATGCTTTTCCACAGATTATTTTAAATGAAATATTTTAAATATTTTCTAATTAATTACTTAATGTATGCATATGTAAGCGTACATGGCCGGTTCATTTTGGAAGGTGGCTCAAAGTGTTCAAAGCGATGGAGGAAATTGCTACTGGATAACATCACATTTCTGATGTAATCAGAATTTGCTGTTAGTGTTTAAAATGTGCTCTCAAGTACCAGGTCTATTTTTAATTTAACCACCTTACTTCTAAAGTAAATTGCTGTATCTGGGGCCAAGTGTTATGAGTTTACCCAGTCATGGTGCGTTCAGCTGCAGTACAAAGGATTTCTCTGTTCCCCACTCGCTTAGTTGAATAAACTTTTTGCATGCCATATTTTGCACCCACCAACTGTACACTTGTAGGTGAAAGCCAAGCATTACAGGAGCAGAGCAGCCATGCTTTGCATCCACTAAGATTGGCTGCAGTGCACACTTAACTATAACTATAGCATTAGCACTAAAGGAAAGTCTGCCTGTTCTACTATAACTATAGTGTTAGCATTAGCACTAAAGGAAAGTCTGCCTGTTCTACTATAACTATAGTGTTAGCATTAGCACTAAAGGAAAGTCTGCCTGTTCTACTATAACTAAAGGAAAGTCTGCCTAAGAGGGAGTCACTCCCTGCTGCTAGAGAGTTTTGGGGACAGACAACTGTTTGTTATTATCCGCTCACCTGTCTGTGTGTCTCTCTCTCTCTCTGACAGAGTACTGGTGAGGTCACGGTTTCTCAACCAACAAGTGTATCCAATGGAACCAATGGGTAAGGACAAAAGGGTTGGGGGGATACAAGACACAAATGTATACTCTCAACGATGGGAAGTAACGGTTCCTGATTTGACAACTAATGTTCCCCAAAGCTCTGTGTGTTTCACCAGGCAGTCATATGCGTCAGTAGATGGCAGTTACTTTGTTGAGGGAAGCGAAAGATAAAGTATGTTCACTCATGTGGCTCCCCACCGCAAGACCCAGTGTGCCAACACACACACACACACACACACACACACACACACACACACACACAAACGCAGGCTTGAGGCCAACGTCCTCTGCCAGGTCAGCTGACATTTCTGTGCTTTTCCCCTGCGCTTCGTTCACAGGCTGTTTTATACAGTGCGTAAAAATGTAATTGGACCAGCCTCTCCAGAATGCATTTGATTTCCTTTTGGCCATTTTCATTGAGCAATTCGCCAAGCCTTTCACAGTTGTTTTGGGGGGGTGGGCAGGGGGCGGCGACCACTTTTTTTTTTCCAGTGTTGGACCCAGGCTGTCGGGACAAATTGCACTTGGCAGACAGTTGTGCTGCTCACATTGGGTATTTGTAACCACGTAGCCGATGCCGACCAGCCCACAGGTTGGCACGTCGATGCTAGGCTCAGAGGCACTATTCCTCCAGTGGATTGTCAAAATCTGTCCCCCAAGACTCCAGTGTTGAAACTATTGGACAGCGTTTAACCAATCGTCTACAACAGTTTTGATAGCCTCATCTAGCTCTACCACCATTTTGAAACACACTTGACTGTAACATTGTCTCACTAGCCTGGTGATTGGTGCACCAGCAGGGTGACAACGCTAATGTGGACAGGGTTTCCACACTACAATGTCGGCAGAAGAAATTGAGAGCAATAGGCGAGCAGAGCCAGGCTCATTCCTTCCCTCCAGTAGAGATCCAGACACTTGTAGAATCGATGCCACGGCATGTACTGTATACTGTACACACACACACTATACAGTGCTGTCACTAGATTGGTCCACACTCAATCAGTAGAGGGCTGTGATTGCAGACAGCGATGCAGCCAGGCTATCTCTGGCATCACTGCTTTTTGCCCACTTATCTGTCCCGTCTCTCTCCCATGATGTCTTTATCTGCCTGCACGCAGTTACAGGGAACTGTGATTCACAAGCCATGTATGTATGTGTCCATGGTTACACATGAAGTGGAGAGAAAGGGGCCTTCCACAGGACAAAGGCCCTAACAGGATGCAGGGAAAGCGTGTGTGTGTGTGTGTGTGTGTGTGTGAGTCTTGAGAGATTCTGCATAAATCCAAGGCTGCATGTCGTCTCATGAGGCTTGCATGACGGATCATATGAAAAGAAGGATGTATTATCTTGACTGGTTGATTCAGTTCCACTTTGGCAACTTTCCTAGTGTGAGGTGTGACCGAGAGCGTGCACGTATACTGTGTGTGTGTGTGTGTGTGTGTGTGTGTGTGTGTGTGTTACCACCGCTACAGAGAGCAGCAGGAGCCATTGGCGCTTTCCTATGGTGTGATTTACTACTGCCTTTTGGAGGGTTCGTGTTAAAGGCCTGGCTGTAATTATCACATTGAGTTGAGAGATTAGGGAGCGTTTCCCTGCGTCGTTACCTTGCCCGTTTCTCCACACGCACCCGGAGGGCCAGCTTGACACAGAGCGTGACGCTGCAGACCGCGCCATTCCTCTGTAGTCTTGTGTAGGATAGACGCATATATACCACCAGGTTGCTGAGTCAGCATTGCCCGGAGGAGCCCATTCATCTCAGCTGTAAATTGGCATACTGTTAACGGGCCCAGATGTGATGAGTCTGCAGCGGTATCCATTTGTCATTCTAGATTGGGGTTAATACGTTGGGATCGTTTGTCGTGCCCCAAGCCTCGTGCGGTCAGGAAGGTGGGATTTGAATGCTGTGGGCGGAGAGAGCAGTGTTCGCCGGTTCAGAGAGCATGGGGTGACGAACGCCCCGGCTAGAACACATTCTCAGACCCAAGGGCGTTCAACATCGTCCCATAGAGATTGGCTTGATGTTGTGATTCACATTAGCAGGTGTTGGTTTAAATACACGAAACATGCCTTTTTTTTATTTACAGACAATCTGAACTGAGTCTGTTTATATTTAAATCCTAATTGTGTCCAGCAATGTGATGTGAACCGAGGGCTCGTTTGCTCAACCTGCAGTTTAGCATTCACTTTAACGTTGTATTTATGTATGTATTTATTTATTTCTTTGTTTATATAATGCCATAGTATATTATTTTGCTTTGCACCTGGCATGAGATGGCTAAGGCTTAGGTTTTTGTCAGCTGTCATGTCCAAGTCTATATTTCTTTTCAAACAATAACATGCATCACAGTAACGTGCAACCGTCCGGAGACGATGGTTTTGTTTGACCTCAGTTTGGTGAACGGAGTGACAGCCTCACTTCACCTCCACTCATTCGGTTCAGAAAGAGAGCGTTACATCAGCGGAAGGCGGGCCCAGGGAATGTCTAGGTGTGAGCATGCCAAATGTTAGCGTGGCCTGCCTCTGGCAACATGTCACGGTTGGGGCTCGTGCATCTTTCCCTAGCATGTCACAATGTCAGACAGTTAGCCTGTGGTGTGTGCGTGCGTGCGTGCGTGCATGATTGACTGACGTGTCTCAGCAGGCCCTGTCACACACATGGCCAGTCCATGTCTGTGTGTCCCAGTGGCCATACAAAAGCAACAGGCAGCCTGCTGTCTCTCATCTCAATGAGGCCCCCCACTCCCCATCTGCGTTTCCCCCATCTCTCACTCGCCCACTCCCTGTATCTCTCACTCTCAAGTTCCTTCTTGGTAGCCAGGGCAGATCAGAATTGCGGGCCAGTACAGGCCAGCACAGAGTACAGACTGTACAAAGAGTACAGAGGAGAGTACAGAGGACACTATGAGGGCTTCTCTTGCTTTTGTTTTCCCCTCTCTCTAATCTTTCTGCCCTCTTATTAACCCTCTTTTCTGATGACTTAAGATAGTCTTTGTTTTGATGTTGGACGCCAGACAGTAATGAGTATAATACACCAGTGTGCGAGTGTGTGTGCGTGTGCGAGTGTGTGTGCGTGTGCGTGTGTGTGTGTGTGTGTGCGTGCGCGATGCTTAGAAGATGGCCCCCGGTAATGTCCCCAGGAGTGTCTGCCGACTATCCAATTGCCACAAACCACCTCTGATTTAAAATACCTTAACACATTTAATTTCCTATTCAATGTGTCCTCCCCAGTAAAGAAGGCTTTGTTGAACTCCAGCTAGTCTGGTCTGTCTTCCCATGAAAACCTCCGGCTGATCACGCGCTCCGTTTCTTCAGTCACAAAACCTAGACTTCCCCCCCTCCCCCCTTCCCCGGCCCCCCATCACTCTCAGCTCCTCACCCCCCTCCCCTGCCTCCACACACTCTCAAATTTTTTTTTTCTTTTTCTTCTCCTCTTGTCCAGAGTTCCTTGGCAGTGGTCTTGAGTAAACAGCATATTTTTAGCTTGGGAGGTCATATAGGCCTGCTCTTAATCACCACATTCCCATTTTCCCACCAGCCCAGATTCAGCCAAAAGCCCATGCTGCATGCGTGCGTGCGTGCGTGCGTACGTGCGTTCGTGCGTGCGTGCGTGACTGAGAATGAGTGTATGTGCGCGTGTACGATAACGGGGACTATGAATCCCTAAAGAGAAAGTATGTGGTTACTTGGCATTGTGGTGGTAATATAGTGTGATGCAAACAATGACGCTTATTTATAGGAACCTGATTAGAGCATGTTGAGTGCTTGCTCTGCGTAGTAACCCATGTGTAACATTGTTCACATGAAGGTGGGCTACACACTTACTTATTTGGGAGGCTGATTAGTGCATGTTGAGTGCTTGCTCTGCGTAATAACCTATGGGTAACATTGTTCACATGAAGGTGGGCTACACACCTGCGTACTTGGCTCAGCCGGTCCTTCAGGTGAAACTGAGGCGTTCAAACACCAGTTTGTCCTGTCTGGACTTCCGAGCAGTCTCGTCTGTGTCACACAAGGGCTGTATTCCTGTGATCCAGTCGCTGGCTGACTGGCCGCCTACATTCTATTGTTTGGCATCGCCAGTGTTCTCATTATAATCGGCGCTCTGTCTGCACACCAGGGATTCCACGGCAGTCATCCAAGAGCAAGGCCGCCGTGATTCCAACTTTGATTAGTGTCTCAACATTTTGATTAGATCCCCGTTTCAAATCAATTCCTTATTGTTTCAGCAGCTACCAGCAGGCAGACATCTGCAGCCTAATCAATGCTAATCATTTGTTGGATTGGATCGTGTCAGCAGCCATGATAGAATGACTGTCCGGTTGTGATTTTTTTTAATTTTTTTTTTATTCAATGATTTAAAGGAATTGCACATCGTTTTATTTGGTGGTAATTAATGTGTGGCCTTTAGCCTTTGTCTATGAAAAGTGAAAAAAAAAGAGTGTGATAAGGAATAGTTTTTTTTTTTTTTCTCACATTTTAGCGTATGCAATTTTGGTTGCAACATTTTCCATCTGTTAAATTTCACTTCTGCAAACATTATATAGTTTTCTACCCCTCAATCCCCCCTTCCCCATACTTAAAAATAAAAAGGATTAAACACACTATGAGGTTAAACAAGACCTGAAACTACGCGGGTAGGCGAACACAAGGCTTAGGCTTTCAAAAGAGGAATCCAAACTTAGAGTGGTGTAACGATAAAACCTTAAACTATGAATTTTCCCCTCAGCAGTAGGTAACCTGGAAGGACTGAGCGGGAGGCAGAGTGTGCCCCATGTGTGTCTGCACTCGCTGTTCTACTTGCCATTTTAATCCCCGTGTCAAATGGTTTCCTGTACTCCACAGGAAGTCGACACTCCAGGCCCCACTGTCACGGCTGAAGCTGAGGCTTCTGGGAATGTGGGGGCGGTGGAGAGCAGCGGGGAAGGAGGAGGGGTGGGGTGTAGAGGGCAGGGGGGAAGAGTACAGCTGTGGAGATCCCAGAGACCCTCTCTCTCTCTCTCTCTCTCTCAGTGCGTGTAAACGTGTCCCAAACGGCAGCACATTCATTTGTATTTTTCCAGGTTGCCTATTATCTGTGTTATTACACCGGTGGAGAGACTAGCATAGTCAATGGTGTGTAATTTCAAACCTGCAATGTCACTACATACAGAAGACGCCACTGGTTTTAGTGTAATACTCACTAGAATTGCTTTTGAAGTGAGTATTTCATGTGGTAACTGGGCTTTGTCTCCATGTTGTCTCGACTCCCAGACGTTTAAGTATGTTGGGATGTATGTATCTTGGGACCACATGATTGGAATCGCATACCAGTGTGTACCACCAAAAAGCAATCGCTCCCTACCACCGAAAGTTACAAGAATGACTTCCTGAACTGTAGGAAGTCCTGACTTTGATGTGGTGCGGCCTGTCTCGAGTCGCTCACAATGGGAGATTGTGCGTTCGACATTATCCCGGGCCTAGGGACGCAGATGGTCCAACTGATTCCATTAAGGCCAACTGTAAGTGAAGGTCAGGCTTGTATGGACTCTAAAAGGTTAATGTTAAGACCTTTGTCCTGCATAATTTTCCACTTTCCCTCCTGAGCTCCGCTTGACCCTGGACAGGAAGAGCTCAACCCCCCGTTGTAGTTTATCTTGGGGAGTGTTTCAGAGGTGAAAATCTCAAATCATCTCTGTGTTGTGCTGTGGCACGATGCCAGCATTTCTTCAATGTTTTTTTTTTTCCCTTCGTACTGCAAGAGTATTCTTCCAAGATGGAGTGCTTTTGTGTACCACAGCCTTCCTAGACTGTGAAATTGAAATACGAGACTGCCGGTTCATGTCTTGGGCAGCACTGTTTTTAGGCCAAAACTAACTGAGGATTCTATCAGAACTTGTTTGCAATGCTCTCGGCATGTTGGATGTGGACAATGGCAAAACAGAAAAGAAAAGAGCAACCTCACTAACTATTCAGGCTATATTTTCCTGCAGTGGTGAAGTTTTGTATAGATCAAATCTCTGTCTGGCCTGGGTTCCATATAGGCTAGAGCAGCCTGTCTGGATACACGTCTCCGTTTATGTAGCAGGGAGGACTATTAACAACATGAGACGTGCTCACATTTCTCTGTTTCTCTGCTTGAACTCAAGGGCCAATGGAGGCAACCTGTAGCTGTTGCCATGCCAGCTCTGTTAAATAGCCAGACAGAATATAATGCCGCTTGACCGTGACTCTCTCGTCCAGAAATAACATTGCTGCGGCCAGTTGGAACAGGCGTGTGTGTGAGCGTGTGAGCGTGTGAGCGTGTGTGTGTGTGTGTGTGTGCATGCGTGCGTGTGCGCGGACGCGCTTGTATAGATATGAACCGGTTAGAGACTGACACAAGAAAGACAGAGGAAATGGCTTCTGTGGTCATGCAAGCTGAGTCAAAGCAGATTGGCTATATTCAGACCCATTGATTATATCTCGTCTTCCATATGGCGGGACCTTCCGGAATGATCTGATCAATGCCGGTATAAATCAGCCGGTAACTAAAGGTCAATATTCTTGGGGAGGCTTCCAAGAGGCTGGGCAGGAGCCGTTCCCTGAGGAAGGAAGGAGTAGTTTGTCACTCCTACCTCACATGCCAGTTAGACACAGGAAATTGAGAGAATAAACCAGTAATTAGACAAATAAATGAGGAGAGATAAACCCTCCAGTCTATTGAGCTGGGAATGGGCCTTGGCCCGTGATAACATTGTCCGTCCAGAAGTCTTAAGCGATCACTCGGGAAATGGAAGGGGGTGGCGTGTGCCGTGACGGCGAGGACCTGCAGAGCGAGGAAAAAAAAGGGTTGGGCAGGATTTCCAGATGTGTGTTTTTCTCTTCTGACATTAGCGTTTGTTTTTTGATTATCTCCGTCCGTGACCTCTTTAACTCCGCGCGGCATGAGTCGGCGGGCTGGGAGTTAGGCCGGCGTCGCCGTCTCACGTTTATTTCCAGACCCGCTCGCCAGCCGGAGTTATAAAAGAGATGAGCTGTCCATATTGGGGGGGGGGGGAGGAGAGGGGGTGGTGCGTGCGCGAGCTGCTAAGTAGGGAGACGAGGGGACCCTTGAGGAGAGATAGTTGTGGCAGTTCCATGCCCCCCTCTCTTTAACCCCTTCCCCTCTCTGTTGTTGGCATGGCGTGCTTACGAGGGGGGTGTTCACCCCAGGTCTCCCGGCCAATTGACTGTGAAATGGGAGGGAGGCTCTCGTCACGAGGGGAGCTGGGTTATTTACACTCTCTCTCTGCTCCCTCTGGCACAGGCACACCGCTTTAGAGATTCCCGATGAGATGAAGAACCTTACCACAGAGAAGCACAAGATGGGCCTCGAGGAGGACCCTGAACCACTGGTCAAAGGTGAGTGTGATGCTCACAAGCTACTGTACCTGTGCCTGCCAGGCCCATTGCCCATCTCGCAGAGCAGGCCTTTTCTTGCGTAGTCTGGGGCACTGCGTAAAGAGTCGCCTAGAGGTACTTTTATTGACATGCACGGTGACGAGCTATATAACTCAATTACCAAATTGGACATTCCTATACTATTACTAAAACTATACTGAGGAATTGGGTAACTTGATAAGAGTCTGGCTGTTTGTAGGTCTTGTAAATCTCTTGAATAAGTAGTCGGTTACTGCTTAAAATAAAGGGCAAGACTGCAATTAGTGTATAAAGCGTTGGCCTAGCGTTATTCCACAATTGCGTGTTACGTATGAGTCTTGTACTACCCAGTTTCCTAATGGTGTTGTGGAGCGTACTTATACAGCGGTTTGTGTATCAGACGCTCTGCACAAGTTGCGTACTGCATGTGTTGTAGTGCTAATGGACAGAAGAGGCTGAGACTAGACCCACTGTGATCACTTATCAGCTGTGTAAGATCTTTTGGAATTGGTCAGCCAGTTCGCTGTTTGCTGTATAACTCTGTATGTGCACATCATCCAACAAGCCTTATTCTGACTGTATAAATATTGTCACGGGCCCGATCAGCTGTGTTGAACTGGCAACACGGTGGCCCAATGGGCAGCACTGTGACCTCACAGCAGGAAGGTCCCGGGTCGAACCCCGGTCTTTCTGTGTGAAGTTTGCAGGTTCTCCCCTTGTCTGCGCGGGTTTTCTCCGGGTGCTCTGGTTTCCCTCACATCCCAAAAAATAAATAAATAAACATGTTAGGTTCACTCTCCAGTCAGTGCCATTGACCAGAGACACTGGCCTCTATCTGGAGTTGGTCCCCGGGCGCTGCACAGCGGCTGCCCACTGCTCCCCTGAGGGATGGGTTAAATGCAGAGAACAAATGTCGCTGCATGTATGTGTATGTGACAATAAAAGCACCTTTACCTAACTGTAGCCAGCACCCCTTTGACCACAATATCTTCCCCCCCATGCCAGGAGAATGCTGCCTGGCGTGTTTCCATTCAGGAGTGATCTCACAAGCTATTCCTGTATGTTTTTTATCTATTTTCCCCCGCTACCGGGAGACATCAGCGGGCAGCCAGCGCTTGGATAAGTTACGTCCTGTTTGGCACGGCGGCAGTTTGACCGGCTAATTCTGCCAGCAGTTACTATGCATCCGTAACACCTCCCATCTATAGCACTGAGAGCTGGTGGGCGGCTACAGATGGAGACTGTCAACACCACCTCATCTCTCCACCCTCCCGTGGCGCCTGAGAGTCCCGGCTGTAGATCACCCCGGGGCATCAGATAAGGCAGTGGTTCACACACCTTTTTGGGGGCTTGTGTAATTAACATGTATGGAAAACAATTTTATAATATTTGAACTCCACATCAAAACAGACATATTTCCCTTTAGTGTCTCGGGGTGCTCGCTCAGAAGCTCCGCCCTCATATTGGACACTAAGCGGAGAGTAAAGGAGCTTTATTGCTGATTTTGACAAAGTGTATTGGATTAGAATCGCTTTGTTTTGTTTATATTTTAATATAAACGCACAACAAATAAATACACCTCTTATTTTTGTCCATCAGCTCCAGAAGTTTGAGATCTACTGAGATAACCCAGTCTCTCTTGCCCTGAGTTGGGCGCAGACACGCTGTACCTTTACACAAAGCACCTCCGTTAAAGCCCCGTCCCCCGGTTGTTGGTTTGCAACAGCACATCCTGAGGCTATACAGAGGCTGGTGGCTTGCTACTGTCTAAAATAGGCCGCTGACACAGAGGACTGCACAATTCACACACACATAATGTGGCGATGACAGCAGTGGATGTCAGCGGTGCCTTATTGACAAGCCTTTGTGAATTTGCAATTAAATTGAACAGAACCTCACTGGAGGCTCATGCGCTCCAGTCATTTTCTATTACTTTTTCCAAATATTTAAACCAGTTTTCTGGCCGTGTTGTCTAATAATTAAATATTTAGGCTATGTTAATTTGCTGTACGTGGTCTATTCAGTCATAATATGGGAGTAATGTCATTATGTAGGTTCACACAGTCTATTATTTGGTGGTTTACTGTACATTACCTAGTCTAATGCAACATATTATATGTAGTAACATTTGGCTAACTTGAAATCTTCCTCAAAGAACATGTAGTTTTGATACACACAGTATAAAGCTCATGCACAACACCCTGTTTTCATAATTCTTCGTCATCTTGCTTGGCCACAAAGCTCTCTTTCCAAAGAAGTGTGTTTATTTGCAACACTTCACTGAAGTCAACATCCGGCTGCCCACAGGGATGCACAGCGTTAACAGCACTGTAGGAGACACAGGGACCCTCAGTGTTTGAGAGGGCAGGGACATAAGGTCAGAGGTCACAAATGAAACAAATTAAGGGCGAGCCGTGGCCCCCGGGGGAGACATTAGCAGGTCACAGAGATGGGATCCAGATGAGGTTTAGTGTGTGTTGTGTGTGTGTGTGTGTGTGTGTGTGGGGGGGTGCTCTCTTTCTCTCTCTTTCACTCGTCCCGTCATCTCACTGGTTGGAACATCCAAACAGGGCAACAGCTGTACGGTGTCCCTTAATAGTGTTGAAGGTGTTGAGGTAGAGCATTGTCTGCCTGTCTGCCTGCCTGTCTGCCTGTCTGTATGTCTGCCTGCCTGTCTGCCTGTCTGTTTGTCTGTTTGTCTGCCTGCCTGCATGTTTGTCTGCCTGCCTGCATGTCTGTCTGTTTGTCTATCTGCCTGCCTGCCTGCCTGTCTGCTTGCCTGCCTGCCTGTCTGTTTGCCTGCCTGCCTGCCTGCCTGCCTGCACGTCTGCCTGTATGTCTCTGTCTCGCTCCCACACCGCACAATCTATCACCGAGCACAGCGCGGCTCGACTCACACCCCCTCATAAGTCTAATATCCTTTTATTCATCTATTTCACGTCAGGTTTGTGATTTGGTTCCCACCTCTGATGTGGTGTTAAACCCCTCTGCATTTCTTTTAGGGTTCTTTGGCTTTGGGGACAACGTTGGGAGGGGATTTACGGTGGGTTCAAGCCCACCACGTTTATATAGGCCATGCAGCCATTCTGTAACGGGAAACATCAGTGGACAGCTAGCTCGCCTCCGGTAAGCCAGCTCTTAAATCTGAAGCGGAGGCGGCCTGGGAAAGCCTCTGTGAGAGGTGAAGGGGGAGGATGGAGGCCGACATAAAAGAGAGAGAGAGAGAGAGAGAGAGAGAGAGAGAGATGTGGGTGGGTACGGAGGAATCAAGCGCTGGCTGACAGGTGGCATGCAGCTTGCTAACCGCAGAGGAAGCTGTGATGCTAATGTAACGTCATAGCCGCTCTCAGGGCCGGGGAGCTGAACGAACGCCGTGATTAGGCTCTTAAAAACAATGATGATAAAAGGAGCCAGAGAGAAGGAACATGCCCCAGATATACAATCTCCCCACCGCTGGCGTGGTTTATTGCTGGCCCCTCCCCAAACCCACTCCCAAGGACTCGATGCCAGCCGTGCGGTTGGACTTTGACCCCACCTCCATTCCCCAGCCCTTCCCGTCATAGTGACTTTACTATCCACCCCTTGTCACTCTCTCTCCCACCTGTAAGTCTCCCTCTTCCCGGGCCACATCTGGCCCAAGCCCGGCCAAGTTGGTTCATTTACCTTCTGTGAGATAAAGCATTTATTAGACACACAGCCCTGTGTGTTTGAGGGGCTAGGGGCGGATGGGGTGGTGCTGGTGTTTGGAAACAGTTGGGGGGAAACGGCTTCTTGCAGACACCACCCCTCTGCCAATAGAAAGAGGCTAAGCAGAGCCCGGGGGCCAGACCTCCAGTGCCCCGGGAGCACTGGGGGTCTGGTCCGCTGGAGGCAGCCAGATCTGGGGATTGGCTGCTCCCCTCTGTGTCCTCCTGAGTGTTAATGACAAGGCATTACTGCAGCACCTCTCTCTCTCTCTCTCTCTCTCTCTCTCTCTCTCTCTCTCTCTCTCTCTCTCTCTCTCTCTCAAACAAAACCCCACA
>JAODUK010050939.1:0-19084 GCA_027564635.1 Typhlichthys eigenmanni
TTTAATTTACCTAGGCTATTGAATGGGTCACCAAAACAATTGCCCTCCCAAATTTTTGGAGCAGGAGCCGTCACTGGATGCCGCACTATATTTCATATAGGCAATATGAGAACATGATAATCAGAAGTGTGTGTTTGCAGCCAAAACATGCGAGCAAACTAGCTAGTAACGTGAAAGTTGAACAGCAGGGATCTGAGACACACACACACACACTCTGACATATACAAACACACGTACACAAAGCCACTCAATCTATTTCCCAGCTTGAGTCATTTCACGCCTGTCCTTTGGTCACATCATATTTTTCTTTGACAGATTTCTCTATATCCCTTTCTCTTTATATCACTTCCTCCTTCAGTCTTTCTAAAAAGCTCTCCCTAATAATCCCTCTCCATCTTCCCGCCGGCACTTCTGCGCTCTAGAGTTAGCAACTTTGCACACTTGGCATCTCTCTGCTCTATTGTTCCAGTTGGAATCCACCATTTTGGTGCTTGGTGTTAGCTGTGACAGGGCAAAAGACCACTGAGAATTAACTTCACCTTTGTTCTTTCGATTCTTTTTAGTGGGCTCCTTTTTGCTGTAATTCTGTCTTTGCCTCATTTTTTCTCTTTGTGTTTTTGAAGGTGAGCTTCAGTAAAGCCCTTGACTCTATAAGTATTTATCTCATCACGTCCAATACGTTATTTTGGTTGAAGTTCTATATTACCTTTGGCCTTTGTATTACATTAGCCAAATATAAACTACGCACAAAATGTAAGGCCATTTGTGAACACTTGCGGGGTCAGCTTCGGCATGCTGTTCCTGGCAGACTGACCAACACAACCACGTTGGCTGACTTGTGACAAATGCTGGTTGAAGAATGGGATGCCATCCTACAGCAGTGTGACCATGGTGACCAGCATGGGGAGGAGGTGCTGTGTATGGTTCTTCCACACGCTACTGACGCTCCTGTTTGTTAAATGAATAAATTGTTCTTCAGCTTCAATCATCCAATCCAACAAACAACACTAAACAAGAGTCAACAGCAAAGAAAAGCTATTTGGCATTGTCAGAGACGATATAGCAATTTTTTCCTGGTTGCAACTCACATACTCGGCTCTGAAACTCTACCAAACACAAATGTTCGTACATTTTGTGGTATGTAATTGTTGTTATGTGTTTGATTCAACTTCCACTGGCATCCACTGAATCTCTACTAACATTACCCAAGCAGAAACAACCATTTTGTTTAGTGTGCTATCCTTTTGTCGGTTTATTCAGAAGGATTTGTGATGTTGAAGCTTTTCAAATAACCGGCAATGCAGAATGGCCATTAGGAGGTCAAGGCCATTAGGAGGTCAAGGCCATTAGGCTACTCAAATTGACCTAAAACGTTACAACAGTGAATTACCGGATTATGCGGTAAATAGAAGCATCCTCTCTCTCCCCGCAGTGCGGGTGTGGGGCGGACGGGCTGCTTCATCGTCATCGACGCCATGCTGGAGCGCATCAAGCACGAGAAGACGGCGGACATCTACGGCCACGTGACGCTGATGCGCTCGCAGCGGAACTACATGGTGCAGACGGAGGACCAGTACAGCTTCATCCACGACGCGCTGCTGGAGGCGGTCGCCTGCGGCAACACGGAGGTGGCCGCGCGCAGCCTCTACTCCTACATCCAGAAGCTGATCCAGGTGGAGAGTGGAGAGCACGTCACGGGCATGGAGCTGGAGTTCAAGGTGCGTGTGGAAGACGTCTGGGTGCTAGTCGGGTGTATCTGCACCCCCAGCTCTGAGCCTGACTCCACCCACTGCACAGCATTGAAGTTGTAGTCAAATACGTAGTCAGTGGGCTGAGTGAGGGGGGGGGAGGGGCTGAGAGGGGGACCCCCATTAGCATCAGTTGGTTTTGATGGCGCACAAGCGGACCAAATGTACCAGCCAAGTCCTGGAGATGACATGTAGAGACATTTTCAGAGCCAGTGAGTAACGCAGACTTTCAAATTAAAATAAAACCGCGTTAACGATAGCGATAAAATAAGTGTCGGTGTTAATTAATGATTGCGTTAACGCGATAACAATGCGTTAACTTGCCCAGCCCTAATATAAACTAATGGTATAAATGGTCAAACCAGAGACACTGTTGTGTTTCCAGAGCTGTATACAGTAGAGCAGCCATACTATACACATACAACATTCTGAGAAAATGGAAAAGAGCTGGGTAGTGTTTTTCAGCACACACACACAGTGGACATGATTCTTTAAAAATCTCGGGAAGTAAATCAAACCTTTCAAATGTAGGGCAGGCAGAGACTGAAGCGCAATTTTGTTTAGAGAATGGGACTTCAAACAGGGCGGACTGGCCATGTAATAGCATGGAGACAGAGGTATTTGGGAAGACTAGTCTTGGACTAGAGAAGGGCTGCACCTAATGGACAGAACCAGCAGGCAATATAAGGAGAGAAATAAGATGTCACAACAAGCCCGTGAAAATCTGTATTTTATGAAGTACACAATTTGAGCATACATTTATTGCAAATTAAGGAGATGATCCGAATTGGCAATGTGATATATTTTTGGTAAATTATTCTAGCTGCATTGTTGAAGGTTTTGTAGATGATTCTAGCTGCATTGTATGAGACATTATTTTGCATAGTATCTGTTGGTAGTAGTATAGGTCATGGCAATACTCAGGTTGTTACCATGAATTGCATTTGGCATAAACACATAAATTGATGGAATTGCCATACTGTGAAGATGGGACCTGTGTGTAGTCATTGGGTGAAAAATTTAACAAAAGGAATGTGTTTCTTTCAGTTGGTTCACGCAGATGTATTTCAACAATATAATAATGAATGTAGTGTATATTATGCTTACACAGACAAATAGCTCAAGATAAATGCATAATGTTATAATGGCATAAATGTTTGTACTTTCAAACATCTTAGTGCACTATAGATTAAAACATACTTATTTATAAGACTAGTGTTTGTCAGTTCATTCATGCTTTCCACGTAATAGGGTCCAGAAGATAAATCAGAGAGCAGTCCTTCACACTTCAATTATTTAATCACTTGGGCCATGCCACTGGAATTATTATTGTCTTTTCCTCTCAAACTAGAAAATGGTAATTTATAAGCCCTCCACCGGTTGGGCATATTATTTGGTTTTAAGGATTTGGAATAATATGCTTAAGTAAAGAGAATTTGGTTTTAAAGCAGCAGCTCAAAGAGCGGATGATGCCTTGGTGAAACGTAGCGACTTGCGTGTTCGAGCATCACTTTCAGAGATTGCCATCAAATATCTTAACAATCATCAACTTCAAAAGTCCCTTACTTCAGTGAGTAACTGCTGACCTTGAAACACAATGCAATCATCTGTCATCTTCCAGCGTCCATTCATCACACCTGTCTCCCAGCCAGGAAACAATAACGGCACAGGTGTCTCTCAGCCATTTCTTTCTCCTTCCTTTCTTTATTTCTTTCTTTATTTCTTAACCCTCCAACGTGAAGTGCCGATGGAATCTCCAGTGCCATCTATACAGCGGTACTGCTGAGCTGGCGTCAGGAGTCTTTTCGGCGATTAATAATGTTCCAGCGCAGGGCCAGGGACAGATAGAAAGAGAGAGTAATTAATACTTGATGATGACAAATGGGGGTGGGTGGCAGGGCAAACAGAGGGAGGGACGCTGGGCTAATGAACAAAGGGACGACTGTATGCTCGCCTGGCTCACAGCGCGTCGCTGGGCAGAATACTGCTGCACCACGGTCCACTCGTCGCTCTCATAGACGCTTTTTAGACAAAGTTGTGACTGGCTGGGTGGGGACAGAGAGTGCAGATGAGCTGGTATGCTTTGTGGCATATGCTTGTGAATGATAAGCATGTTTATACACAGAATTATGAGGACATGCACTCTCATGTACGAATGCGCTGCCTAATGCAAACTGCCATTCAGTGCACAAACACACCGCAAACCTACACTAGAGGAGAGTTTGGATGCAGAGATTCAGACGGCGGTCCTTGGAAAGGGTTTTTAATGGATTCCATGGAAGACGAGGCAAATCAAACAAAACATATTTAGTTAGTTGTCTGTCTTTTCTAATATTTGTTTTGTAGATGCAGATGTGTGTAAATGTAGTTTATTCGTTATGGTATAGCGACGTGAATCAGTTCCACCTGTGAAAGAGTTCCTGAATGGCGTGTCAAAGATGTACAGAAGGCTTGTGAGGTTCAGATCACTGCATTGCTACAAAGGGAGATATTCTAAATGTACAGGTAGACCAGCGTCAACAGCACCATCACACACAACAGGGCCACACTGTCTCAGAGCAATGACAAGTCCTTGTGAGTCCATAATCCAAACAAGTTGCACATGACATTACAGATGCTAATTACAGCTGTGTCAGACATAAAAAGTCACACAATGACAACGTTCTAATACTTCACTTAGGCTGTGATATTTCTGTCATGGAACGTTCTGGCTAGTTTCATAGCATCACAATGTTTACAGCATAGTCTACTACTGACCCCTACTGGGTTCATTGTATGTGTAGGTTTTTATTAGTGTTCCATTTTAATACTTTTTCATCAGTTCCATATGGTAATATGGAACTATATTCAGTTCCATATGGTAATATGGAACTGCATGTCACCAACCTGGACTTTGCAGTTTCACTTTAAAGTTGTGTAATGACACTGTCTCTCACAGAATGCCACTATGCTTTAACTGTCTGAATGTAACTGCTCAATAAATCAGTGACATCATCTGGGTTAAAGGTAATTCCTTAATTGTGACATAGTGCACTCAGAACCACAGAAATGTCATATATGGGGATTGGAGAACCATGTGAGCCTATTAGCCCTGTATGGACAGTATTAGAGAAGAGTAGAAGCTAGCCACACAGCACTAGTGTGGTAGGGTCATGCACTGTCAGAGTTTCAACGTTTTAGTAACGTTGCTTGCAACCACAGTGGCAATTCTGGACACCGGTCAAGGAGTGTACCTCTGAAACAAAGACACTTATGTTTGACTCCTGGTCCCTGTCAGGTTTTCATGCATCTTCCTGCTGTGCTGGCCCCTGTACAGCTATCCGTACGTATAAGCTGAGCAAACTATGAGGAAATGACAACCGCAGGAGCTTTATTCAGTCCTGGCGGACGGAGAGGTTGCCAGGCTTCCTGCTGTCCCTCTTTGTGGGAGGGAATGGGGGTATATGTGTAGCATGTCTGTGGGTGTCTGAAGCTTTGCCAGGTCATCTCAGGCCCTTCCAGGTGTCTCTGAGAGAGAGATCAAAAGAAGGAGAGTAGTGTGGAGTTGAAGTAACGCAGAGGAGAGGGATTGGCTTGTCTCCAAGGGAGGTGAAGAGAAAGAGATGACAGTATGACTGGAGAAACCGGTGGGTTGTGAGGGAGGGTTGGAGTGCCAGAAATGAGCAAAGAAAATGCAATACTGTATTCGTTTGAGTGTGCATGTAGGTATCTTTATTACTGCATATTGATTTGTTTGTGTGTGTGCATGTGTGTGTTTGTCTTCATGCGGTTCTATGAATTTCGGATGACCGCCAGAGCTTGGCAGTCACTCTGCCTTCTCGCGAGAAGATTGCCAGAGGTCACTTCCTGGGTGAACGTGCCTTTAGTACCGGGGCGGGGGCACACTCACTCAGGTCACAAGTGTCTTTGTTGATACAAACATTCAACCTGCACATGCGTGAGATGGATATCCAGGTGCTTAACGCACCGCCTCTGGCGGTCAGTAGAAATTAAATGGAAACACACCTACAGGTGACCTCACTTTGGTAGAGGAAGAGATGTTTAGAGTTCTGTCAGAGGCATAACATTTAACCAGGCACGACCAATGGCCATATGTCTTCATAAACATCCTGTATACTGTAGGCCTGTAGACTGTTCATCTTCAAGAGTGAAAGGGTATAGGCAACTATCTGCACATACGTTTATGAACCGTCATCAAGGAGAGATATGAACCGGAGATGAACAACCTTGAGAAATGTAATGAGAAGTTTTAATTAATTATGCAACCCCAAAATACACCACGTGACCCTTAGACAACAACTTGGTGTGTGTTTTTTAGTTTTTCTTTTCTTAGTGATGCATTGTATACTGCTCTATAGAATATTACACTGTGCACTGGATGGAAGATCTGTTTACACTGAGGCTTTATTACTTTCTGTCATTAATATTCTCATATGTCTTTTTTCTGTTCCTCCCTTCCTCTGCTCATCCATTCTTTCATACAATCATCCCTCTTTTTTTCCATACACATTTGCCTATTTGTTTTTCTTCCTTACTGCACCCACCTGCCTTATGGAACCCTTCAATGTCTTCATCCTGCTCTGGTGAATCCCATGTTCTCTCCTCTCCTCTCCACATTTCCTACTCCTTCACCACCTTCCCTCCTTCATCGCTTGTTTGTTGCTCTTATTTCTTGCATCCACGTCTACTTCTTTCCACACACACTTCCTCTCCACACTTATTTTACTCCCTCTCTCCCCTCCCCTCCCTCCTCTCTCCCCCTCCCCTCCCCTCCCCCAAATCTCCGCTGCCTCCGTTCGTCCTCGCCCGTTCAGCGCTTGGCCAACTCCAAGGCCCACACGTCGCGCTTCATCAGCGCCAACCTGCCCTGCAACAAGTTCAAGAACCGGCTGGTGAACATCATGCCCTATGAGACCACACGCGTCTGCCTGCAGCCAATCAGAGGCCTGGAGGGGTCCGACTACATCAACTCCAGCTTCATCGACGGCTACCGGTACATGGGGCATAATGTTTGACCACACAGTATGCATGCTTGTACAGTGTGCGCTTACATATTCATTGGTAGTTTAGCAAGTGTGAATGTGTGTGTGTGTGTGTGTGTGTGTGGACATGTAGGGTGTTGTTTGTGCAAGAATGTTATGGAGGCACCCTATAGCGATGTATGCCAGATTCTCTCTGGTGTAAAAATAATATATGTTGATTTTCTTTTTTTTTCCATGTATTTTTTATACGGTTCAGCTGATGTGCAAACCAGGGGACATATTATGTGGGGGGGAAACAAAGCCATTAGTGTCTTGACCACAAATCTTAAAGACAACTTCACCGCTGCAATTTGAATAAAACAGCCACCTTAGAACAGGAATAAGAGAAACCTGCCTTACCATGTATGATAAGTGGTGTTTCTGGTCTGCAGGCAACAGAAGGCTTACATCGCCACACAAGGTCCTCTAGCCGAGACCACAGAAGACTTCTGGCGAATGCTCTGGGAGAACAACTCCACCATCGTGGTGATGCTGACCAAGCTGAGAGAGATGGGGAGGGTAGGAGGAGACCCCCCCCCCACACACACACACACACACACATACCTCCACAGTGTCTGACCCGCTCTCCGTCTGCTCCCTGAACAGGAGAAGTGCCACCAGTATTGGCCCGCAGAACGCTCAGCCCGGTACCAGTACTTTGTGGTGGACCCCATGGCGGAGTACAATATGCCCCAGTACATCCTCCGAGAGTTCAAGGTCACGGACGCCAGGGTGAGAGAGCATGACGTGGCCGTTGGCATGGTGACTGTGAGAGAGTGCTGATAAGGGCTTGATTGACATGGTTTATCAAAGACACGATATAATGACTGACTTGTATTATGCTTTTTAACAAGTCCCCATTTGCCTTACTTTATGGATGATGTAATGATGGCCACTGTTTAGCTTGTGTTTAGTTGGGCTGGTGGAACGTATGGATAAGATTGAGTGGTTCTAGAATTTACTGTGGATGGTCGATAAAACACTTAACATCACTACCGGTAGCCTACACCCTTCCTACCTCAGAAATACCTCAATCTACACAGCCAAAACTATTAATACTTAATAATAACTGTAAACAGGCACCATAGCAGCAAAATCCAATTAGTAATGTTTAAAAACCAAAAGAAATGTTGTTTGTTGGCTTGTTCCCATGTACAATATGTCTAGGTGTTCACCTCTGTGTCTGTAGGCATGTGCGTCTATGTCATACGCACCTGCACAGCAATAGCAGGGACTGGATGCCATAACACTAAGCGAGTGAGCCAGTCACGTATTTAATCAGACAATTTGACACACCGCCTGGGCCCTCAGGTTGTGTTGCGTTTTCTGCTCTCTCTCTCTCTCGTTCCTCTTTCTTCCATGAGAGTGGTATATTGTGTTGTCGTCTTTGTCCCTCTTCCATTTATAATCCTCCCACTGAGGCGAAATGTTTTTTGAGATTGGGAGAAACAACAAAAGGGGAGAAGGATGGAGAACATGCAGTGCATGGAAACCTTTCTGTTTTACAACAGAGAACTAGTTCTGAAGCCATAGTGTTTGCCACGTTCAATAAATATTCTGCAGTTTGTCAAGGTGACATTGGTCCTCGTTTCTTTCCATTCAGTCTCATTGTGGGAGACACAAAGGGATGAAGGACACAAAGACTTCTCAGAACTTCTCAGCAAGCTCAGTGCTTTTTCATATTTCTCCAATGTTATTTCCCTGGCTTTTAAAATGCCCAAAATGTTCCTGGAGAAATGTTCCAGAAATAACGGGATTTGCATTAGAAGCAAGCAACCTAATCTTGTCCAAGTGACAGATTCGTTTTATTTCACTTAATGACAGGATTTCAGGTTTAAACAACCAGATGAAAAAGCACATCTGAATACATTTTTGCAGTGTGTTCTATAAGTTCAGTTGAACATGAGACATTTTAACACTCAAATAATCCTCATTTAGAAGGGCTATGCTTATGTCCCAATGCATATTATTTAATACAGTGGCTATTGCAACGCCACATTAGGGCCATATGTAAAACAGTTTATAGAACTGGGGGAGGGGTTTAATATTCAGAGATAAATCGTCAATTATGAGAACTGGGATATTCTGAGATTATGAACTCTTTTATAAAAATCTGGACTTTGAAAAGCCATTGCATGAAATTGGTCGTATTGATTTGAATGTGTTGATGAGGATTTGTGCATTAGGAACTACAATGCTGGTTACATCTATGGGCTATTCTAATGGAATGTGCTGTTGCAGGACAACATTCTTTTTATTTTTCTCGTAAATGTGTTTTTTTTTTTTTCTTGTAGATTTACAAGAAGCTCCATAATATACTGTAAATATTCGTATCTATAATGGCCCTAATATGCCGTCGTAATAGAATAGATGGTATAATACATTAATTAATTTTATGGAACTCGTAGAAATCAAAATCAAAATTTTAGAACCACTGAGCTCAAACACCTTACATTAGCCTTTATAGTACTCTAACCATTAAGATGGGCAGGGAATTTAATACATTTAGCAGGACAGCAATGGTGTGTGTGCGCGTGTTTGTGTGCGTGTGTGCGCGCGTGTGTGTGTGCGTGTGTGCGCGTGTGTGTGTGTGCGTGTGTGCGCGCGTGCGCAAGAGCCAGTACCTTCACAGATGCCTCTGGGGCAGCTAAAATGGAGGCCATGTTAACATTTAGTTGTCGTTCCAGTGATGATAATACAAACCTGCCATGCGAACTGGGCTGACAGGTTAAATGGAACCTTATGCTGTGTTTGTCAAATGCGTCTTCCGCATCAGGGCCCCCCCCCCCCTCCACTCATCCATCAGGTGGCTCCATCGATCAGAGCGCAGGATTATCCCATTGAACACATTGTCCGGGTGGAGACGCTTGTCACGGCAGATACACTATTGATTATTTTTAACTGAGACCCACTCTGCGAGATGCACACGCACAGTGGTATAGGAGGTGTGCAATAGGACAAGCTGTCCCATAGTCGCCAAGGGAGTACTGCTTTTGAGACTGCGTGTGTGTGTGTGTGTGTGTGTGTGTGTGTGTGTATGTGTCTATACCAGGCAGATTTTCCCTGGTCTCTTTTTCTTCCCCTTCACATACTATAACCTCTC
The DNA here is from genome assembly GCA_027564635.1 of Typhlichthys eigenmanni. Taxonomy (NCBI): domain Eukaryota; kingdom Metazoa; phylum Chordata; class Actinopteri; order Percopsiformes; family Amblyopsidae; genus Typhlichthys; species Typhlichthys eigenmanni. Next base: position 9,873 of record JAODUK010050939.1, read on the forward strand.
CTTCTTCATGTTCCCTTCTATTTTAGGACGGCCAGTCCAGGACGGTCAGACAGTTCCAGTTCACTGATTGGCCAGAGCAAGGTGTGCCCAAGTCCGGAGAAGGCTTTATAGATTTCATTGGCCAGGTGCATAAAACCAAGGAGCAGTTTGGACAGGATGGGCCGATCTCAGTTCATTGCAGGTGAAGTATTATTGTGCTCCATTCTAACAAGACATTTAGCCTGCTACTGAGTCTTTCAAATGTTTAAATCTTCATATTATTGTTATTGTAAACATTTGCAGCAGTTTTCGTCAAAGAACAAAATGGTTTCTTTCAAGGCATTGGCACTTTAATAATCCACTCTCCAATGGCAGCTTTCCTTTGGGATTAAATCACTTCTTAAGGAGGATATTTCTCACAGTGCAGTGATTCACCCTTAACTAAGCATAATCAGATATGATACACACATGCATGCACACGCACACACACACACACACACACACACACACTCATTTGTCTTATTGCCACTGCAGTGCACTGCCACTAAAGTGCCACAAGCTCATCTCTTCCATAATTGATAAGGCCGATATGCAGCGTGGCATTTGCAAAAGGGGAGCCACATGAAGCGATTCAGCCATTCTTTTAGTTTTTTATTATCCCCCCGCGATGCAGTTCTATCGGTTTGGTGATGTCTTCCAAGGTAACCTTCGTCATTACAGTGACACGCCAGAGAGGTGGGAGAAACCATTATGTTGGAGTGGCTCCGGCCAAGAATGAGGATTATTCACATTCAGATGAGCGCTAGGCCTTGGAGCAGTGAGGCTTCTCTCTTATGCTGCTGGACAACAGGCATCTTTCAAGGGCCTGTTTTTACAGCAATTCAAAATTATCTTTAATTTGATGTTGGCAGTGCGTTTTTAATGTTTTGTAGCATGTTCCATCAACCTCAGTTTATTACGCTGTAAAAAAAAACTTGTCTGGTATTACATCTTAAAAACGTATTGCACTTGTATCACAACTCTTGGAAGGACCATGTGATGTAGCAAATTGGAATCAGTTCGACAAATAATTAAGATATACTTAAGTCAACTTTTCTTGTTCCGAGGCAGAATCTTGGATAAAAATACATCAGGTGCAGTATGAAGTCATAGGAAAGGACATCACCTGCTCCGCTGTGCAGTAGTGATGTCACCAGCAGTCCATTGCCCTCTGGGAGACATAGACTGTTATCATAGAAGTCTCTATATGGCTGAATTATTCTTTTCCTGTAGCTGGCAATTATCTGGGAATTCAGGGAATCTAACCAGTGACTTTTGAGGTTCATTCCCATATTAGGCTACTATTTATAGTTGTATCAAATGTCTCATTTCTAAAAGGTTTCAAATGTTTTCATTTGCCTACCGTAAGGTGTCATATTGTGCTGTCAATCATTTAGATACCCATTTTCTTTTGTTATGAACAGCTGGATATTTTATTTAGAACTAAACAGCGTACTGCCATAATAAGAGGCTGAGTTGACAAACCTGCATCGTGTCACGTTCGGTTTGAAAGCATTCGCCTCCCTTTTCTCAAATGTTTGTCTTCCAAATGCATGTCGCTCATTCTCCATCTGTCATCCTTCCCTCCATTTCCTAATCTGCCTTCACACTTTCTTCCTCCATTTTACTCCACCTCTAAATTGCTGTTGTTCATGCACCTTATTCGTGACCTAATAGACCCCCATGCTTTTTGACATAAATTGCCTGATTACCGCCAAATCGTTCCACCGTGGCTCCACAAGCCCACATTCTGGGGCGGGTGGGGGGGGTTGCTGATTTTGCCCGTGTGATTAGCTGTGAAGACTACTCAGCGCTTGTGTCTATGGGCTGATATGAGACATACAGCTTGGTGGCGTAGGGCGGAGGTCTTGAACGTGTGTGTGAGGGGAATGGGGCTATCTGCTCAAAATAACAGCATCTGGTAGACTAGGCGTACATTTTTAGTTTGTTATTCATTTGAATGTATTGTCAAGCCACAGCAAAAATAGGCTTTTATACTGAGTTGGCATTAGAGTCTCTCTCTCTCTCTCTCTCTCTCTCTCATATTGGTGAGGGATTGTGGAAGCCCAAATAAATCTCTTGTCATATCAATTATGGTTCCATCGGTGAAGTGGAAGTCATTTCACAGAAAAGCAGCTTAAGAGAGGCAGCCGTCAAGTTAAGACTCACACCCTATATCCGGAGAGCGGCGACAAGAGGTTTTCCAGCACACGGCAAAGAATGGCAATAGCAACACGCTATACCTGCGTGTGTGTGTGCGCGTGCCTGCGCATGCCTGCAGCGAGGGTCCGTTTTGTGTGCAACACAAAGACGTGGGCACTGGCATCGTGATTACCTCTCGGCCATCGCCTCAGCACATCACACCGGGGGAAGCTGGGGATGAGTAGCAATCAGGGACGACGGCGCATCCTAGAAGCATTGTGTCGGAGTGGAACATACAGTAGCTGGTGAGGGGTGCACTTAAAGGGACATTACGGTATTTGTGGTCAAACCCAGTGCTTGAGGTGTATGTGAGGCATTCCTCTCCATCCTGCCACTGTAACTCTCAAAGGCTAACAACGTGTCAACCCTGCTGCATCGTGAGCTGGGAATGGAATGTGGGGATCTCTGGGCACTAATGAAATTGTATAATGTGTCTTTAACATCAAGAAGAGACCATTGAAAACAGGAAGTGAAAACAATTATAGTGCAGGATATTGTTTTGGTGATCCTTGCACGGTGTAAGGACACTGTGCAACTTACAGGACACGTTAAATATTGCTCACACATAATGTAATGTTTCTGTGTGTGTCTGTGTGTTTCCAGTGCCGGAGTGGGCCGGACCGGGGTCTTCATCACCCTCAGCATCGTTCTAGAGAGGATGCGCTACGAAGGTGTGGTGGACATCTTCCAGACTGTCAAGATGCTGCGCACACAGAGACCTGCTATGGTACAGACTGAGGTAAGACTCACACACACACTCAATGTGATGGAAGTGTGTCACCTTGTTTCAGTCAGATGACTTAAAGCAATTCCTGTAGAACGTAACTTGTTCAGAATGTCACTTAAGGGATGTTTCTGTGTTTCGGTAGAACGTAACTTGTTCAGAATGTCATTTAAGGTATGTTCCGGCAGAATGTAACTTGTTCAGAATGTCACTTAAGGGATGTTTCGGTAGAACTTAACTTGTTCAGAGTGTCACTTACGGTATGTTTCGGTTGTGTTTCTCCCATACAGGACGAGTACCAGTTCTGCTACCAGGCAGCTCATGACTACTTAGGAAGCTTTGATCACTATGCAACGTAAAAAGCCATCCTGCATACCTCCCAGACTCGTGTCTCCCCCTCACCAGCCTCCTGAGCCATAGGAACTTGATAGAAATTTTCAAACGTCAGCAGCAACAGCAAAGAACAACTAATATCACCGGAAAATGAGGCTCACCAAACAGAATCGCAGATTAGACTCAGACGGCGTCCCATCAGGGCAACCAAATGCTTATGTAGAATTCCAATTGGACTAGGAACACTTTAACGCCAATGAGGAAAGTTGTCTAAGAATACCAACCAACCAACATCCTCGTTAACCAATAACGAAAAAGGAACCAAAAGGCTGTGGCTCAAGCTGTGGGGTGGGGAGCTATAAAAGTGAACTGATAATCTTACCTCAAGCATTTCGATGTGGAGGACATTGTAAACATTTTGTGGACATACTCTTCTCAGAACAAATCTCTGTAATACAAAGACAACAGTCGACAAAGAAGCAGGTCATGGTTATGAAGCATAACTTTGTGCAAGACAGATGGGTATTAGCCTAGAAGTGTCACTAGCTCATTTTTGATATGGGGTAAATATTTAAGTACTTTTTTTTTCCCCCAGTCAGTGTTTTCCGGAGAATAGTCCAAACTGATGTTTCCTGTGTGAACACCAATGGCTGTCCGCAAACTTTGGTCAACCGGAACAAAAAAAAAAAGAAAGGGTGTTTATGGCGCTCGCATTATATAACAGAGTTTCAACTCTGTCCTACTAGTGATGCACCACTGCTGATTACATTGTCATGGCAGGACTGCCTGTTCTTTAACTTCCAGGGCTAAGGAGGGTGGTCTGCACTCACTACTTGAGGGAGAGAGCAAGAACACGTGGGGAAGTGCCAGTTCCAAAGTACATACTAGTCTGAGAAATGTAATGGGGACATCTTGGTCATGGCAAGAAGCTCTGGCTGTGCGCTGCTTTAAGGAAGGAGGACAAGCAACCGTGCTCTTGCCCTCATCACCATTGCATTGTGGTGCTTTGGAGATATCCTCAAGAGATTGGATGAAACCGCCAAATGGGAATTGCTTCCAGCAAGTGGGCTTTCTCTGTGTATAGTGGCCACTTTCCTTCACATCACTGTTAATAACGTTTTGTCTTAAGTTGAATTGTCTTTAGTCTCTAATCATCTGTTTTATTTTCTGTCAAAACCAAACATGCTGCTTATGTAGTGTATGCTGTACGTGTGGCTCCTTGTTGTGGGGAAACAGCTCTGTTAACCATCCGCCCCCTGCTGGACTTGACTGAAAGCGCATCCACAGTCCATTGGACAAGGTTTTTCATGGGTTTACCACATGTTTAATAGTTCTTACACAGGACAGACATACGAGTGGCAAAATGGTACCTGCATGGATGCAGTTGAAGTTGCCTGTAGCCCTGTGTGTGTGTGTGCGCGTGTGTGTGTTCAGTAACTGACAGATGAACAAAGTTTTTGCCTTTTGAAGGAGGCTGCCATTTTGAAACTTGATGCCATGATGTGATGGTGACATTTTCCTGTTATACTTTTTGCCCATCACAGAACAAACCAACAGACTTTAAACAGATGCCCTAAAAACAATTAAACAATTGAACGTTGGATTCTACGCACTAATGTATTTGTGTCCGATGAATCGAGTTTTTGACTTCCTGTGATTTTTACTTTTTCCCATACATGTGTGTATTCTCTGATGGACGTGCACACAAAGGGAGCGATTAACAGAACGATGTAACCATTTCTTATTTCCAAAAAAAGCCTTATTGTTGTGACATTTTGAAAACATTGTTGTATTAATAACTTGTGTTACTTTAAATAGTTGACTTTTAATTTTAATTTTATTTTTACTTTTTTTTTTCTAAACTTTTTTTTATTAGCAGAAAATGATAAATGCTTATTTGTTCATATTATGTTGAAAGACATTCTATTTTTTCACTGTAGAAATGTTAAGTATAACATGTATGTGTGTAAGTCTGCATATATGCAGTAGCGTATACAGTATGTACAGTATATTGCACACTTACACATGCATATATATTAAAACGCAAAATATATAGATATATCAAAATACCTAGTATGAATTTTGTTTTTCTCCTCTACATTCTTTATCCATCAAGTAAAAATATTTTGTATTTGTTTTTACCATCAAACCTTTGTGCTGTTTGGCTGAATGCCTCCCTTTCCTATCCTGCCACTGGTTATGTCCTCTGGCTATTATGAGATTGTTTGTTTTTAAACCAAGCTAACTTTAACTAGTGGAATGCATACATTTTTTTTTTTATTAACTTCTTTTTATAAATGTTGTTGATCAACTGGACTATAATCCATTTAATCAGAATTGTATGAGTGCCCATTTTATTTTCTTAGTCTGCCCAATCTCATGTACTGTACTGTATGATTGTGTACAGACTATGACCTTTGTGGTTTTCATGAAAATATATTTACTTTCTTTCTTTTTTCCAAATAATCTGCCCACCAATTTTGTTAGATATCAACTATGATCCAGAATATATTACATGTAAATAAACGAATATATAGATTATATGTATTTGTACAATTTGACACTAAGCTCTCCTAATTTAAATCGAGGCAGATTTACAAGGACTGAAGATGTGCTCATATCATACTTGCTGATGTTTGTAAAGCCTGCTTTTTCTTCTAATGAAATATCCCTTCTTCATCCACTGCATCATGTCATCAACTGCTTCCCTTTTGACTGCCTTTATATCCCCCTATGAGAAGTTAGGGTGAATAATGTATTCTCACAAAATAATTCAACTGCCCAGTTACAGCTGCTGGTTAGTATTGGCTATAGTCTCTCGATAACCTGTTCCTTTTATAGTCTAAATTTGCTGTGATGCGGCTGCTGAACAAACTCCAGTCTTTGTGGCTTGAAGACAAAAGTCAGTCTCCTTTCTTGACATATGCACAAGTTTATTGGAGATTATGTTTATGGTCACTGGATTATTCAAAGCGATTAGCTTTCTTATTATGCAAATTCATAGACCATTTGAATTGTTCAACCCTCAACGGATCACTGTCCAGGTCAAAGGTCATGTGGGAATGTGTACATTTCCAGATGACCTTCCTAGCCCATATGTATAGAACCATATCATGTTTTTATTTGATGATGCTTGGTTATGGGATGCAGAAGCAAAATAATCAGGCCTTGACAAAACAGCGCGTGATGCCGGAAGGGGAGACAGAAACAAGCCAGAACTTCTGCTGGAATGCACATTTCCATGTCCTCACCAGACTGCTGGGATCATGTTTGATAATGAACAAACTCTTAAATTGATGACTCCTTTTCTGGAGGGAACTTAACGGACTGGTTAAGGGCCAACGGCAAATCTGGAAAATTTGCGGAAGTCTTTGGAAGCTTGTGCAACGTGTTACTCTTTTGACTTCATGTAAAGATGCTAGGCTTTTGACAATTGTCACCAAAATTACCGGAATATTTCGTCAATGTGGGGGGAATTTAAGAAAATAAATAAATTACAACAAAAGAATAGAACATACACACACAACAGCCAACAATATAAAAACAACCCACAACCAATAAAATAATTTGCATTTGTATGAGGGCCAAGTGCTATAGCTTTCAAACTATTACTTCTAACTGAAACAATAATTGGTTTAAAACCACTGTGTATGTAGATATGTTGACTTTGTATTAAAGAAATGTTGTCTGAAAGCCATTTGGCCCATGTCATTTTTGTAGGCTACAGTAGGTTGATTACCTGTCTCTACTCAACTAGCTACTAATGCATCCATTGTAATAGCACCTGAGTATATCATTCATTATTCACTAACCTGAAAATGAGAGCCAGGCTGTATATGGTGAACACAAATGCTGCTTTTGACCACTGATCACTTATATCATGTTCACCAATATTTGGCAGCGGTCCCATTTATGAATACACACTTCTTTCATGTTCCCCTAAGCCTTGCTTCAACTTGGATAAATGCCACCCAGACAGACAGATCTGTGTTCACTTCTTGGTAACTATGCTACTTCCCATCTGTTCTCTCTGCATGTCTACTACCCTCCAGGTGAAATCGCGGCATGTGATTTTAAAGGGGGAAAAAAGACCAATTGTTTACTGATTCACGTCATCAGACATACACACACTTAATATGCCTGTTAAATGATTCTACTCAATGATGGCAAAATATAATTTATTAAAAGATAATATATACACAGCGTGACAGCCTGCTTCAGTGTGATGTTACTAATTGTCTGTTCGGGGAGCTGCTCTTTGTTCATTTTCTTTTCCACTGGCGAGCACAGGATGGTTGAGGGAGTGAATTAGGGCGGTTATTATGCCGTGATTCAGACCGCAGCTCATTAGGACCCAGATACGCAGGCAATCAAAGAATCGATGTGACACTGGACTTGCAAGCCACAGAACTTCATCATAAATCGCGACGCGAAAATGATTTCCCAAAGCCTAGTAGGCACACTCTTAACGAGGGTCTTTTTGGTTATTTTAACCCTGGCATGACTGGATTGAGATGTCAGGGTCATCTGTCTGAAACGTGGTAGCGTGTTCATTGTTAATAGACTGTAGGGCGTGTGCCGGCTGCGCCTTGCAAATGACATTACCATGAGATATTCATGCTTGTAAATGGCTCTAAAATATTCATGACAGACCATTAGCAATTTACGAGCATCTTTCATAATAGGCGATTTAGTGACATTTGGAATCGTGACAAAATAATAAAAGGTGCCAAAAGGCTGCGCTGCCACATGCGTAATGACTACAAATTCAAACAGGACAAATGGTCGAGGTCTAGTTGACGTTTGGCGTGTGCGCGTTCGCGTGCGCGTCTGTAAACTCAGAATCCGAACACAGACTATTGTCCAAAGTGTAGTTTTACACAGACGTTTGTTTAATGGAAAAGCGCATTTGCATTAGGTCACATTTGAATGTTGGCATAGTTAAACAGGTGTTGTCTCACTAGTGCAACGTTTAGAGAACTGAAACCGTAGTAACATTATTCAACTGCTTTTTTTTTGGGGGGGGGGGGTTGTGTAAGGATATCTGTAAAGTCTGTTACAGTACCTTCCCCCATTTGAAGTCATTCATAAACATAGTTGCGTATGGCTTTGCTGCCCTCTAGTGGATAAATGTTATCATTTAGTCATTTTAATGACCACACAGAGGCAATTTCCATGCAATTACATCATAGATTAGCATAAATGATGCATTGAAATGTGTTCTCTTCTCCAGAGGCTGTTGCGTTCTCAATGATAATTGCTTTGTCAGGCAAGGGGCTAATTTGTGCTGTTTAGCAAGGAATTACACACATTGTTTGGGATAACAGCACATAGGCTACCATACAATTAGAATTACCATTTCGATTTACAGCAAACTGAATGGAAGCAGAAACATGACTTGACTTAACTTTGTTTTAATGAAGTAATATTAACTGCTAACTAAATTATTTATTTCAAGTGAGCAGACTGGCATGCTACCTCATATTTACAGCTAATGAAGTTTCCAACTGAACCACCTCCATCCACCCCCTTGATATGAACATGGCTACCTGTGTTGGTCTCCCAGAGTCTCTACAGTCCTGTTTATTCCTCCATGCTGCTTTCTGCTTTTAATCAGTGGACTCTTCCCACAGACCACCTCCATCCCAGCCTTTAATCTTTGCTATTCCCTTTTTTAACTGCACAATGAACCTTGCCAAACTTCTTTTCACTGCTCTCTCTCTCTCTCTCTCTATCTATCTATCTATCTATCTCTGATGTGCTCTTCTTCCTCCTTGGCATGCTCTGTATATTTCCCCACATTTCCTCTGAATGTTCTGATGATGATGATTTGTGACTTCACTATAAACATGTCAATCCTCCATCCATCCATCCATCTTCTCCCGCTTATCCGGAGTCGGGTCGCGGGGGCAGCAGCTTCAGTAAGGGACCCCAA
>JAODUK010050950.1:0-19082 GCA_027564635.1 Typhlichthys eigenmanni
TCAAGTACCTCGGGGTCTTGTTCGTGAGTGAGGGGACATTGGAGCGGGAGATTGGCCGGAGAATCGGAGCAGCGGGAACGCTATTGCAATCACTTTACCGCACCGTGGTGACGAAAAGAGAGCTGAGCTGGAAGGCAAAGCTCTCGATCTACCAGGCAATTTCCATTCCTACCCTCACCTATGGTCATGCAGGGTGGGTCATGACGAAAGAACAAGATCACGCGTACAAACGGTCAAACTGAGTTTTCTCAGAAGGGTGGCTGGTGTCTCCCTTAGAGATAGGGTGAGAAGCTCAGCTATCCATGAGGATCTAGAAGTAGAGCCGCTGCTCCTTTGTGTGGAAAGGAGCCAGTTGAGGTGGTACGGGCATTTAGTAAGGATGCCCCCCAAGCACCTCCCTAGGGAGGTGTTCCAAGCACGTCCGGCTGGGAAGAGGCCTTGGGGAAGACCCAGGACCAGGTGGAGAGATTATATCTCCACACTGGCCTGGGCACGTCTCGGGATCCCCCAGTCAGAGCTTACTAATGTGGCTCTTGCCATATTTTTGCATTTTGTTCACCACACATTCACAATCAGCAACAGATCAGGACTGCAGACAGGCCAATCTAGCTCTCCCACTAGCTAGCACCTACTGCTTATGCCGTCAATGCTATTTGCATTGTCCTAATTGGAAATGCAGGCATATCCCTTGAAAAGACCACATCTGGATGGCAGCATATAGTATGTTGCTCCAAACTGCGTAGGCCTATATATACTGCGTCTGCATTAATAGTGCTGTCACAGATGTGTAAATTGTGCAAGATACACATGCCATCAAAACTGATTTGTTTATATATTATATTGTATACATGCATCATACAACACTCCATCTGTGTGATGTAACCCAAGCTTCTTAATTTTCATAGCCGGTCCGGCTGCATGATAGTACATGGTCGACAAAGCATTGGTTTTGGTCTGAGCTGTTGGTGCTCTAGTGGGACATCTAGTGGCAGACATCTGACATACCACAATCCTAGCTCCTTCAAGAAGAGCAATAGCATGGCTCACCAAATGGATTTGGCAGGAAGATGAGGCACCAGACACAGGAGACGTTGGAGATGATCAAGCCCACAGTCAGCACTCCACGCTCGGTCAAACGCCGGCTCAGCCAGCGCACAAACAGGAAGCCACAAATCACCTCCACGCCGCACATACAGTACATCACACTGTTCTCCAGTTCCCCAAAGTCAAAGTACTTCTGGGTCATAGGGGTCACCATGGTCTGTGAAGGCATGCAGAATGCTTAAATTATTTATTTGCCTGGGTATCATTTTGAATTTGAAATTTCAGTCTGACAGCAAACATATATTAGGGAACTACACATCAAAGGAAATGACTAGTTGGGGGATATGGTTGCTTTGCTCATATGGGCATGCCTGGTTGAGAGTGTGTCCCTGTGTATGAGTCTCTGTAAAAGTGTACCTCCAATGCTGTCTGATTGAAGAGTGTGATGAACTGAGCAGCCAATAGCACAACAACCTCTTCTCTCAAAAACTCTGGGAAAAGGCAAGAGTGTGAAAGAGAATAGGGAGATAAAGAGGACAAATGAGAAAGGCTCAAGAAAAACAACAAGATATTGCGGAATCACATCCCGTTTGGTGGCTAAAGTGCTGAACCAAAGGATTTGTATGCTGAGTGAAGCAGCCATAACCAGCTTGGTCGACAGAACGCACCTCTACTCATGCTGAACATCCTAAAGGGACTAGAAGGCCCGTCTGAGTCCGGACAAGCTTGCACGTTGCCGTTGGAGACAGAAGGGGTGCGAGTCCTCGCTGGGCCGGGCGTGTCCACCGAGCCGTAGGATCCTTGGAGCTCACGGGGGCTCATCAGCGGCTTGCCTTCATCCCCGTCTTCTTCTTTGTCCGCAACCTCCTCCCCGCCTCCCACATGTGGGTCTCCCCCCACCACAACGCCCACGGCCTCCCCCCTCTCCAAAGGTGGTATGTCCCAATACATGACCACAATGGCCAGTTGGAGGAGAATCCACAGCAAGCACATAAACAACTATGGGGCAAACAAGGGCAATATTTTAACTGTGGTGTTATTGTTATTTTATTAAAATGAAGGGGGGGGGCTTCAGGTAGGATTTTAGAGCTATACTGTATGTAGTGTAATTTGTCAGTAAAGGTCTAAGACATCTGTCAGAAAGTCAAATGCTCTGAAAATATAACCTCTGGTCTATAGCCCCGGCTGCCTCTGTATACTTGTATGTCAAATTAGATCTTTTTCTTGCCATGCCTGAACATTTCTAACCATATTCCATGATTGGACCAGCAATTCTATCTTGCCTGTCAATCAAATTAATGCATCGAGACAGAGCGCATTTCAGTCCCACCCACAACGGGAGATGGGGGGTGGAGATTCTGCATTATCTCCATTGACTTTGCATTGCATTCAAATAAGATATCGTAATTTCTGACTTTTACCAAAGAACTGAAACGTACCTAAAAGCTGTTGTGTGACAGGATACACTAACCATAAGGTAAACAACCAATGTACTAAGTGTTCATAACCTGTTGAACCGAAAAACCAAGGTTTACAGGAGACACAAGTACATACAGGCAAACAAGATGTGAGGCATATCAGGGAAAAAGAAGTCAACTGTGGGATCCTGACACTGATATGCCTACTGTGTGTGCTGTGACTGCTTGACATAGCGTGCCAAAATAATCCTTCAACATGGTAAACTAGAACATGTTTGCGCTCTTTTCAGAATATGATGCATTGCGCTCTGTCTCTATGTGACACACACACACACACACACACACACACACACACACACACACACACACACACACACACACACACACACGACAACAACAGGTTTGTCAATGCACATCACATCGGCAGACCAAAAGGCTCCAGAGGGAGGGAGCGGAGGAGGATGGGTGGGTTTTTGGATTAATCATTCACACAGTATTGCTCTATATAGCTAGCTCTCTTTGCAATTCTGAAATCCTACCTTCAGCATCCTAAATTAGCTAAAGGAGTTTTTATTTATCAACTTCATCATCATCAGTTGTCTTGTTCGATGTCATATACATGCAGTAGCATCATCATCACAAAGCGACTATAATTTGCACTCAACAAAGTTCACTGAAGGCATACATCCAAAATTATTGTTTTTTCACATACCCCAGGTGCGGTGTATTTATTGACCACAAATGGACCGATGTGAAAGTCGCACAATCTCAAGAACATGTTGAATGCTGGACCTGTGACCAAAAACAAAACATAAAAATTAGGGACGGCACCTATACAACTCTGAGATCAGAAATCGGTCCGATACTGACTTAAATAGCTGGATCGGTATCTGTGACAATTGGACAGTTGTAACTGACCCATGTGGATAATCCAATTTAATTCATTTACACGCGTAGGTCTACTGTCAAGCATCAGCCATGTCTAACCTACCCAGGCCACACTATCAGCAGCAAGTTTCTAAAATACATCTACGTCCTAAAATAGAAATTGGATGTCATTTACTTTGCAACTCAATTTAAAACGTAATTTAAAACCGAAATCGGAACGGTACTCGGTATCGTCTGGTATCGGGACTGAAAAAACTGGATAGTGCCATCCCTAATAAAAATAACATGTTAAGTGTTTATTACAGTGTTCACAACATTGGCCTAAAAAATTACCGTATTCATAATTTTATAGATTAGCACTTTCACTGACCGATCAGAAGGCCAACTTGTCGGCTTGCCATAACTGCAGCAAATACTGTGGCCCTGTCCTCTGGAGCAGTGGTTCTGGTTAATAAGCCAAAGATGGACGAGCCAGCACCTGTGCCGATCCCTGAAGAAGATATTCAACCCTTTTTATACACACACCGTATAGCTATTAAGCATTTTGATAAAGGCTATATACTGTGTGACAATATCAGATTGTGTAAAGTGCTATGTACCATGTTAATTTGTATAAAACATTAAATAAAATATCACATTAACCATAATAGTAGTAAAATGTACAGCATCATTATAAAAAAGTATTCATTATTATATTTTTTTAACTTAATTATTTTAACGTTTCATCAGTCATGAGTATGATTCATTCTAAACAGAACTACATAGCAAGTCACTTACCTGCCACTAATCTGCTTGACAGCAAAAGCCACTTGGAATATCCCATGAAGTACATGAAGTTACCTAGGAATTTGAAGTACATACGGATTACGGGCAAGACATACAGTATGCCTATATGGCATGCTGAGCTACCAGACTTGCCTATAAAGACTAGACCTGTAAAGGTCTATTCAGAGAATCATAGTGTTTGGATTCAGACTCACTACACATGACTCACCAGCTATCTCAAACAGATTGGCGAACAGGATAATCTTCTTGGTGGTCCGTGTTCTGTCAGACCAGTGGCCAAATAAGGGACCTGATAGAAGACCACTCAAGCTGAATGCCGAAAGACTCAGACCCAGAAAGTATGACACAGCATCCAGAGTTTGCAGGTATCTCCATATTGTAGGCAAAATTACAGCTGAAATTAAAATAGTAAATTATTACTATCCTATAAAAATAGTTCTGAGGAAATTCTAACTGTCCTGGATATCAATATCCAGGTGAACTATGCTTAGTTTTGACATGATTATACTGTGTATTGTTCCTAGTTATAATCTAATCAAATCACTGTAGCTCCATCTTTCCATTTTATCCTCCTTGTTGAAAACTTCAAACTTTAAACCATTAACAATGACTTAACTTTAAGTATCATCCAGCCAAAGGCTGCTGCTGACAGAGTGCAATTGCAATTCAATTCCTAAGTCAGGAGATATACTTCATTGTGTAGACTATATTTGCTGGTCAGTAATTGGGGAAGGCCATGAATTGCATTCCAACTGACACAACGGTGTATTGTGTGAAATATAGCAATAGGCCTTAAAGACTGTAGCCATTTAGCTAAAAACTTTAAATTGTATTACAGTAAACAACTCAAAATCTACCATGTTGTGCATATGATATCTAGCTACTTTCTATTGGCCCTGCAATTACATAATCTTAATTGTGTAAATGGGTCAGTAAGGTGAAAGATAGCTATTGATTCTTGTCATAATGGTTAGTTAGGCTTCAGACCCGGTTTACCCTGTTCTATGGGTTTGCCCATGTTTCCACATTTTGTAATTTTACTGAAACAATATTTGGGCAGGTGCTTCAATGGAAACTAATGCAACAAAAACGTTTGAAACCTTGAATACCTCAGATGTTCATAGTCATAGAGGAAGGTATGTGCAATCATAAGGTATACCTTGAAGCACATACCATTCTCTAAACCTGAAACATATGCTATGCAATATAAACGGTTTCAATTATAAACAGGTATTCCATGGGGCGCCACCGGTAAAATGTTGCTTCCATTTAATACGCGTATACATCTAGAAATCTAACCAAATTAAAAGGCTATATCACCTTACCATATTCAACACCACTCAGAAGAAAGATAAGCCCGATTGTGAAGTAAGTAAATTTCTTTTTGCGTTGATAATCCATTGTCTTTAAACGTTTACCTGTCGTTAAAACGTAAGCATTATTAGAGCATTAGATACTGTATTTAATCCACGGGCAGTTCTTCTAATAAATCCAACATCAGGGTCATGATGCACACACACTGTATCACGAAGGTGTCAAACCCTGAACCAGTGTCAACACCGCGTGTCACGCGTAAGAGTATTAAGTGTGCTTGCGCTGCGTCAGCAAGTAATGCGCCAATCTCGGAAATGTCATAGTTCCCGTGTAGAAAGAAATGCTATTAACAAAACAACCATGAGCAATTGCAACTAGTATGCATGCGGCCTCTGCATACAGTTCTCCCAGCAATGCAAAAATAAACAGCAGAAGCTACTACTGAGCTTATACAATACATCATTGGGTAGAACTGGCAAGAAGGTACGCCTCCGTGTTCGCTTCCGCTTTTTTTTGACGGACATATTTGGATCTCCGGGATGTATGGATTCTGCATTGTGTTGACGCAATTGTACTTGGAAAAATAGAAATACATCCTTGGTCGCAAAACAATGAGTTTCTGCGATTTCGTCGCCATTTAATAATATTTCTTACCTGGGGCTTTATTCCATTAATATTAGTATTTGACTCATGACCCCTATTAGCATGTCGCCGATGCTCTGTGGCATTAACATAATACTAACACAAGGACATCTTACATAGCACATACATAGATATAAAAACAGTTGGCTGAAATATACATAGAAATAAACATTTAATCTGAGAAATAAATACAAAATTAACAATACAACAGTCAGTTGAGAGTGGAGCAAAGGGTCAAACGTCATAAGCAACCTTGAAGAGGTGGGTTTTAGGGAGCTTAGCAAACGAGGTGGCCGTGGTGGCAAGTCGAATGTGCAGTGGAAGTGCGTTCCAGAGTCTGGGGGCACAGCAGCTGAAGGCCCGAGCTCCCATGGTTAATAATTTCGGTCCCACTTCTAATTACACGCCATATAGTCACCAAGGCTTTGTGGCAACATAATTATTTTGGTTCCACCTCTAATTACACTCCATATAGTAACATTTTAGTTTTCTGCAATCAATAGAACATTACAGTATACTTTCCACATATCAAACACCATCAATCTAATTTATCTTATATGATCTTGACAGTATAGGCTCTTCCTTTGTGTTCCCAGACCTAGTTACTGTAAAGCTGAAGCAAATAATCTGGTGTTACTTTCTACACAGCCCTGGTTCTGTAAAGACAGTAAATGGGTCTGGGAACACAAGGAAATCTAGGTGCACACAAAATGGGCATCTAGAGTAGACCTTGAGTAGAAAAAATATTGCTGAATATCACAAACATTTTTAGTTTACAATTGCTGACCCCACCTATAAATTACTTCCATTATAACACTGAAATAAAATTCACAAAACAGACTTTCAATAGTGAAAAAATATATTACTGCACTTTTCTTTGTATAAAAAAAACATTTATTTACAGTGTACCAACAGATGAGAGTTGCTCGAGTTCCTTGAAGCAGTCTTGTACTTGCAGTCCATCTCGTAGGAAAATGCTACTTTTGTATTAATGACAAATAAAATAAGGCATATGCAGCTGTTTTCCATCTTCTTTTGAAGCATACCATATATATGCTCCCTACTTGGAAGTGTAATGTCTCAGTTAGGTGGTGACAGAATGGTTGTGACAGAATTTTTAACTGTGGAAGTCAAAGAACCGTGGCAGTGGGACACAGCTGGTGTTTAAAAAGCCAATTTTTTCATAAGCAGGTAGACCCTGGAGTCCACTTCAAAGCCATGGAGATTATTGGCATCTCCTTGGAGCCTCATGAGCAGACCCCCATAAGACACATAGGCAGAGCTGAAAGAAAACAGTAGATTAAAACAAACAAAAACACTTTTAATTTATAGAATGAAAACACAAATAAAAAAAAAGTTTATTCATATTTGAACTTGATTTAAAACAACTCCCATCAATGCCATAGGGTGCTCCCTCATTAGATTAGGTCCACCCCACATATTGGAAATGCATTGCGAAGGCTAGGATATTGTTGTTGTGTGCAGTCTGTAGAAGTACCAGATTAGTTTTTCAGCGCACACAGAACGGTATATAGACTTCAAGGAGATATTTGGCAAATATAGACTTCAAGGAGATATTTGGCAAATTTGGAAGAAAGTGTACTATCTGAAAATTACTTACTGTACCTTTAACTTCATAAAATAAATCAAACCAAAGAACATGGTGAAATAAATCTGATGTGAAACAAAGACAAATAGCGATTGATTATTTAAAGACGGAAAAACCAATCACTTACAGGCGTGTGGCTGCTTCAGTGGAAGTCTCATCACCCTCAATCTTATAAACCTTTCCATACATCACATAGTCAAACTGGTCTGCTCTGAAGAAGACATTAAAGAAGTCAGATGACAAAAAATAACAAAATATACACCTGCATAAATCATACAGGCATTTTTTATTTACCTAACCAGGCAAATCTCGCTGAGATTAAAATCTCCTTTTCAGGAGAGACCTGGTCAAGAAGTAGTTTAAAACAACATAAAAAGTATAAAACATTAAATGAACATTCAGTCAGACAGACACACACATTACATAAAATACTCATTTGTCCACTGCATCAAATTAATTCCTATTAACAACCCCAATCTCCAACTCCAATAGTCTATTGGTCCATTTACTTAAGAATTGATGACAATTTTCTTAAAGGAATAAAGTCAGTAATTTTGGAGAGTTTTGAAGAACACTCCAAGCGGTGGGGGCCGCAAACTTAAAATATGTTTTACCCAATTCTGTACAGACATGAGAACAGACATTTGCCACCAATCCTTTAAACTTAATCTAGAATGTGCAATAAATTCCTAAATTAGGATATCATAAACAACACATACACGTTAAGGTTCCCATGTAGTATTTGCCACACAAGTGGGCCTATGTTAGGATGATAGCATGCCGTGATAGATACCTGGATGGTCGGTCATCCTGAGGATTGTACTCCCCATCATCAGGTGTCCCATCTTCATACAATGTGCTGGCTATGACCAGTCGGAACTTGTCACCTTGTTAAAAATAGCACATGAAGGATTACATGGCTCACAACAATAATTATGTAATAGTTACATCTACACATCCAAAAATCAAGAACACCCAAAGAGGTAACTGATATATAATGCAGTGTACCAAATACAATTCTATAACACAGGCAACAATCAAATCTTCACTATTAGCATGAGTAAAACATTATACTAAAACCTTGTATATATTATAGCTTCTTACCAAGATCCACAGGATAGATCTGAATGTTTACGTCCAAGATGAGATCCATTTTGAATGACTCACTTTCACAGTGTAGGCGAGAAACTGTAAATATTCCATAAATTATTCCATGGTTTAGGTGAGTGAATGAAAACAATTAAACACAATTTATATAATAATATAAAAAATATAGTAAAATAAATGTTTTTTCAACATCTGCTAAATACATTGAGTTATAGACAAAGGAAACTCAAAATTATGAATCTGTAGGTGCCCAGGAATTTGAGTGATTGACTAATAAAAGTTAGACTTGCTTTCAAATGTTATAAAACGCTACTTATCAAGGTTTAATTTTGATTGAAACCGCTCACCTCGGTCAAACTTTTTGCCGTCTGGATCAATGTCCTTCACGTCAAAAATATCTTCAAACAAAATTCCAGCCATTACGCTTTTGGTTTATTGGTCTGTGCCTGGACAAAAACCATACATCAGAACAGCTTACGTTGATCCATATTTGCCTCGATCGAAAGACACACTCACATTAATCAATATATTCAAAGCCAGTCGAAATTGTAAACTGTAACCTTAAAATCGACTACAATTTCGTAAATCATAGAAACATCTCAACTTGTTGTAGGCTACACTGCATGTTAGTGAATGATTAGCTGCTAAGGTAGCTTGTTGCTGAAAACTTACCTTAAAATAAAATAAACGGTCTTATATTGTAAGCACTCAGACTTGTTATTTTGAAGAGTACTACTAAACTTACTTGGTCAGTGTCTAGTTAACTAGTAAATCGAAAGAAAAAAAGATTCATTACTACAACAAAAAAAGATTTGTGCATTCACTGCACAGTGACAATGTGCGTGACCCGTGACCTTTCACATATTATTGTACAATCACTTCCGGTTTAACAACAACACATTTTCATTGTAATAAACCAATATATTTGTGGAAATATTTTATACATAATATATACAGTATAAAATATAAACATTAGAAAATATTTAAATTATATTAAGCAAAATTGGTTAAACGTTCGTACGCTATGAATCTCTGAAACCTAATAGATGTAAGATATATCATATTCAAATACACCATACAACAGGTATTCTGTTGTTTTCATGTTTGTTTTGTATCATTATTAATATTTATTTTCTTCTAATTTGTAAAATTGTCCAATATCTCCAGTTGGCGTAAAATAAAATGTTTTGCGACACTTGGCTTCACCTTCCAGCATGGTTCTCACACCTATCTGGTTGCTATGTGTTGGCGTGTTTACATGTACGGACTGCTACATTAGCTAATAAGCTTGCTTCTCCTACACTTATGCAAAAAAAGTGCATGGCTTACTTGACGCCTGAGGTGTTCATTACAGAATAACTGATGGACGAAAAGGGTGAGGCAAACCGTTAGTTTTGTACCTTTCTGACGGTGTGTTGTTATGGTGATGTCGTGTACGACAGGGAGCTCTTTCACCGTCAGAGATCATATATTTTATTATTATAACATATTTGTTTTATATTTACTTACGGTACGGTACCGTAGATTATTAGATATATCGTGGTAACTACTTGTTGTGCCACTGTGTGTTCCTCTTGCAAATTCGACAGTGCTCAGTATCTCAGTATCATGAACAACATTTGATGCTGTCTTCTGTCGTCTACCGTGTACCGCATCGTACCGCACCGTACCGTACCGTACTGTATATGGGTCTTTGGTGCCTGCATGAATTCCAGACAGGTAGACGAGATGGGAGACATCCTGGCAAATGAAGCTGATCTTCTTGGGATGCTAAAAGAGGTAGGCTGATCTGCGTTATGCTAACCAGCATAAAGTCTTTAAAAAAGGCTCAACTCGAGTCTGCTACTATTTTGCTGATACAACTATCTTTAGGTTGATGTTTTGTTTTTACAGTACTTGAAGTTTGGAGAATTTGATGAGACAGTTCGCAGTTTTGACAAGGAGTGCAAAAACAAAGGAAAGCTTGTTTCAAAGCCTCAAGGAAATACTCGCAGAGATTCTAAGATTCTTCTCATTCAGGTAACTGATAATTTTATATAGAGTTTTCATTAGATGATGATGGACAAATATAGAAGTGGAACGGCTACAAATGAAACAACAAATGCATACAATTCAACAAATATGTGCATGCAATTATGATTATTGTTTAAGATAATATAGACATCCCTGAGGAGAAATTGAACAGTACAAGTGTATTTGAATGATTGAACAATTCCAAGAATTTACTGATAAATGTATTTCAGGGTTTTTTATAATTGACTGACTTCCCTCCTCACTATCTCTCCACTCTAGAAAGATCTCTTGAGTTCTTTTGATGATGGAGACTACAAGGTGTTTTTTGAACTGTGGACCGAAAACGTTTCACATGATGTCAAAGATTTGGACTCCCAAGCCCAGAGGCTGGAGTTCTACCTTCACATCCACTTCACTATCTACCCACTGAAAAGCCACCCAGGCAGACATGTAGGTAGACTGCTATATCAGCAGCTGTAGGCATTCAGATGCAGGCCAATTTACACAGGTGAAAGTGCTGCAATATTTTTTAAATCTGCATATCTTAAAGGAGAATTATGTATAATTTGGACCTAGATGTATATTCCCCATAGACTCCATATAATGGGAGGAAAAACAAGGGCCATCAATACACTTTACTTCATCCACAAGTATCTCAGGACATAGGTAGTATTTTATTGTTTGGATGAGAAATGTAGCTGTAATGGACCCATATAACTAAAGTATAGTGTATGGACCACATGAATTTGCAAGAAGTGAATTACAGGTAATTCCCAACAAGAAATGCACTCATCTCCTGGGATATATTAATGATACAGATTTCAAAACCATGTTTAGGTTGAGTTAGAAAGGTTTGTTTATTTGATGGCCCCCATTTTCTTCCATTATAATACATTTTTTAAGTATCAAGTGTTTTGATTGAAGAGATTGCAAGATCAGAACTCTTAATGCTTGTACTATTGAGCTTTTACATGTTCCCACTGCAATTGTTTGTATTCACCTTTGGCCAGCAGATGTCCCCATTGTGCCATGTAAGTGGTTATTAGTTACTGTAGTTATGTATTCACACCTCACTGAGTATGCTGTTTGATATTACAGATATGTAATGGTTAAATTGATGATTGAGACTCCACACTCACACACTTGGAGGTTTATAACAGTACAATATGTTCTCTAGGATCGAGCTGAGTTTGAGGAAAGGATCTCCCACTTCAAGCATTACCTGGAGACCCGGGGTGCAGCCTTGAGCCAGACCACAGAGTTCCTACCATACTATGCCCTGCCTTTTGTGCCACACCCTGCAGTCCACCCTTCCTTCAGAGATATTTTCAAGGTGCCCGAGCGCTGTCCTTCAGTAGCTTGTCCATGGATGCGTTGCTTAACTCCAGGTTTATATATATTAGAAATTGACAGGTGCGGGACAATACTTTCTTCCCACTGCAAAAAGTGTGAAGAATGTACGGCCCTCTCATCTGAGGAAAAATTACCCTCGATTATGTACAGGTATTCAGGAATTTCCTATCAGATCCCAGAAGGGCTCCTTGATTGTATACATTGCAGTTCAGTTGTATCGAGATCAGTTACATAGGTCCACTTGTACAGTAAATGGATCAGAAGCCATTTGAAATGTATCTTCAATCTAGGCTATTGACAGATTGTACAGATAGTTTACAAATAGGACAGTCATGAGATGGGTGTGGTGAACTGGTGGAATCGGTTTTCAGCTACATAGAACACAAGACACTATCACAGACCGATCATCACAGCAATGTACACACTTGTATTTTCTGACTAACATTATGTGTGTTGCAGGATTCCTGGATACCAGAGATCAAAGCAAAACTGTACGACTTCCTGGCAGTCACACTGAAGCCGTCCAATGTACCAAGGCTGCTGAACTTATATGTATCCTTTTGCTTGCCTCTTATATTATACTCTATTCTCAGAAAGAGGGTATGCGTTGGGGAATCAGCAGATGTTGAATTTAGATGATTATGAATGAAAAGTAAGTCATTACACAATACACTAAACCACTAGAACTGCAGTATAGGGTGATTCAATATACACAGATTCAATATCTTGCTTTTAATAATTACACTGTCAATACAGCTCTGCGGTTGTCAGGGGAAGAGGCCTTCTTTTCAAAATTTCACTAAACTGTGAATTTGCCAGTTGGCAAGTGCTCTCTACGACTTTGTTTTCATACTGCATTTCACAGCCCTCTTTTAGTTGGCTTACTAATCTGTGTCACAAGCAAGTTTTGTAGTCATTTCTAAGACTTCAAGAAATGGTGTGTAACAGCTTGGGATGGAGTGTAGCCCATTCCAGCTTCTGGCTATCATAGAGGTATTAAATGAAAAAGCGTTCCTGCAGTGCTTGTTAACATTCAAACTGTTACGTCAACCAGGTGGCTTCATATCTGATTAAAACATAGACCACTGGTTTCATGTAGTATTTGACTGGCTTCAGCTTTCAGGCATCGCCTGTTACCACAACCTAACCCCTGGTTAGGAAAGTGAATAGGGATTACATCTTGAGAAATGTCACTTACATTGTACTGAATTGTACATTAGAACTAATAAGGGACTCCAATAATCCTTCCTGGTCAAATACCGGTGATCTTAAAACGGTTGCCTACGTGTAAGCTTTGACTGCTATTCTAACGTCCAGGGATACATGTATTTCTTTCAACAGAAAACCGGATAAAAGCAGCTAATCAGGCCAACCTGATGTGGTGCGACAAAAGACAGTGTTGTGTTTCTCGTATTGTAAAATTGGGTAGTAATTCTGACTGAATAGTCTTTGAATGTTTGAGCTGGATCTCATGTAGGGCTATTCCTATGAATATGGGTCTATATTGTCTTTAATGCGGCTGATGCAGAAGGAGGGCGGGAGGAGTACCAAAGGTAACTGTGAAGAAAATGTAGTCTTAATTTGAGCACATCTGATTTATTTCAGTTTTATTTCCAGACCACCGTATCCACTTTTTAAACAAAATCAACGCCACTACAGCACATTCTGTGTGTGTGTGTGTGTGTGTGGACACAGAGGCCATGGAGCAGTTGCAGCTCCAGCTGGTTGAGTCGGAGCGACGGACCTCCAGCTACATGAGGCGGTTCAGCAAGATGCAGGCTGACTACCACAACCTAATAGGAATCACTGCTGAGCTGGTGGACTCCTTGGAGGCCACCGTCAGCGGGAAGATGGTAGGGCAGCTTCAGCCTAATATCAGCTGACATATTGAATATTAACTACTAATGTATAAATTGTTAAGTACATAAACATTATCGAGGTAGCAATGCTTGTGTATGATACACACACATTAAGTTACCTGACTCATTTCATAATTGACTACATCAAATAAACATAATCCCCTGTCTCGGCTCTCACGTTCTCTTAAGCTCTTGTGACCTGTTGTTTCTTACAGATCTCTCCGGAATACCTCCAGAGTGTGTGTGTTCGCCTCTTTAGCAGCCAGATGAGGCAGAGTGTGGCACAGAGCATTGACTTCACCAGGCCTGGCACCGTGAGTGAAAACCACAGCGGTCTGTTTGCTGCCTTGCTGCTCTCCAGAACAAAACACCTTGCCCCATGAGGCCTTCAAGGCCTATAGACGCTCATTCTTCGGTCACAGCAGTTTAAAAAGGGGTCCGTCATAATCATATGGTATCTGTTGAAATTATTGAATTTAATTTGGGATATTCAAGTAAACACTTAAACATTCCTATCTGATTATGGCAGCAAAACACAAAAAAACAACATAAACCACACAGGTCATTTGCCGTGATATGGATGCTGACCTCTTATGTGGCTTGTGGAGTTTTGCTTTGACCCGACTTCTTTCTTTGTTTTTGTGTGTTTGTGTGTGTGTGATGCTCTGTCCATAAAGGGTTATTACTCTATGAGTCCCTATGATGACGGCTATGTAAGTTTCATAAGTTTTCATCTTCCTTTCCTGACATCCCTAATTGCACACTTACTGCTCCGTGCCGCCTCGCTTGCTCTCCCTACTGCATTTCCACACCTGCATGGTTTCTTTGCCAGCCTTTGTACTTGTGCCTGTACAGTATCCTCTTCCACCAGTTCCCGTTAGCTTGAAGAAATATGTGGTTACATTTGCTCCTATTGTCTGACAGCCTTTGAGGCCAAACAAAGGAATGCTAGTCATTATCAGCCAAGCAAGTAAATATTGTGCACCCTCCAGTGGAGAAAGAAAACAAAACATTTATGCTCCATTTGTATTGTTAATTGATGTTGATTTTCTGTTAGCAGATGATGTCATTGTCCTCTCGTTTGTCTTGCACTGGAATGGAAATGGTAACAACTATTTGTTTTCCGTGCAAAAACAAAAAACTAAAGGGTTGAAAACCGCCAGCAATCAATATTTTGAAAAAGGGCAAGCTTGCATTACCATACAGACTTTTTAAAACGAAAGTTAATTTAACACTGTTCAATTGTGTAAATTCAAGAATAGTTATTAGTTAGTAGCTATATATTAAAACAGGCTTCGCTCGGCATTTTCAAGTAGAAAGTAAATTGAAAATTAGATGCAGTTGCTAAAGCTTCACAAATCAAGATTGTTTTTCTCATTGAGCTACACAAAATAAATAATGTATAGACATGATTATATGTGGTAATGCTTTATATAATTTAATATGAATGCTAAAAGTTAAACAAACTGTTTTAAGATCTGAGATCTCGCAAAGATTTCCTCCTCCTCCCCTGTTTCCGCCAGTCCCGACAATGCGGAACAAAGTAATCTGAGAAATCTGATAGATCATGTGTATAGAATGTACTTAGACAACAATACCAGTGACAATGGATGGCTTAATAGACAGGAGCTTACAGCAACAAATGCACACCTTCAACATTAAGTCCTGTAAGTCTACATGGCCTTTTGTTGTGGCACTAACCTGCAAACAAGCCCTGGCACCTGTTCTCACTGACATGTTGCTCCTGCATGCTTCAGGGGCACGTGGAATGTGTAGTGAGGAGGACGTTGCACGCTGCACACAGTTTTGAGATTGTGATTATTTGTCAGGATTTTTCATTTATTGTAGGGACATCACATTTTGTATTGCACTTTCACATGTAAAAAGACCTAAACAGATTCAATTGGGACATTCCTGCTAATGTATTCATGAGCAAATATTTGCATACAACAACATAAGACTGGTCCTTAAAGTGCATCATATCCTAGAAGCAAAGAATAATATAAATACAACTGTACCCAAATATCACAGAATGCAATAAGAACAATTCAGGCCTGTACAGAAAAGGCAATTACAAAAAACACCAGCTAGTCGCTATACATTTCCCCCAAATTGCCCCCTAGTGATTGGCTTTAGGAAGACCTTGAATTGATATGCAGCCATTATAAACCTCAATATTTCAGTTCAGATCATGTTTAATTAATTGTGCAGCCGTACCATCCAGGCTTCAAGTTGAAGATACATTATATACCCATATTCAGATCTGCTTTCACATAACACACACAACTTATAAGTTAGTTGATATCTCTGTTTTTTAAATATTATAGCTTGTTCTTTATAAGCCCTGCCAACACTCATTGCATGGTATTTGATGGTAAATATAGAATGGTCAGGGATGCAGCATGCTTCATAACTGCATGCATGACACACGCATGCCCAAACCAAATGGTGAGCTGCCAGTAGCAGCCATGCAGAGAACCTAACTGTAGCTAGCCTAAGCGTTCTAGGGGGAGAATACCATTAGGTAAGTGACAAATGATTTCCCATGATGAATTACACTGTCATTTTTGTGAAATGAGCGCAACACGTCGCTGTATGGTTTTGATTGATTGTGGTTAAGAGTTTAAATATAAACCGAAAGCATTTCTCTCTCCTCAGGCATCTTCAATGCTGCGAGCATCCATTGCACCCCAGTAAGTCATACTTTAGCAGGATATCTGTTTAAACAGAAATGATGGTCATTACGGACAGGCTACTCCCTTCAAGATAACCAATCCATTTCAGTTGGTGGTGTTGGAGACTATTGTGAAATGTTGTCATTTGGTATTTAAATTATGAATACAATTGTGGGTTCAGTATGATGAGTTTACACGGTTGATGCTGCCCCCAGGATGTAGAGTTCAGACCCGTTACACTGGAATGTATATATACCGTATCTCTCATGCACAGATTTTTTCTTCAGACACAGTACGTGAAGGTCATCACTTTAAAGGCAGAATTTTAAAGAATATACTGTATAGCAGGCCTATTCAATTAGTGGCCCGCCAACTGCCCCATGTGGCCCACGAGGGGATTGCACCTTTGACCACTGTACATTAGTTCAATGTACTGTATAACCACTATACAAATCAAGTAAGGTTGTTTTTGTCTAACAAATGTAATTTAAGTTGTAGAACACCACATTGCAGACTTTTTGTTTTGCAAATGCCCATATGCCAGAGAGACTTGGATTTAGCAGCATCCTAGAATTCTATAGAAAACCTTT
The DNA here is from genome assembly GCA_027564635.1 of Typhlichthys eigenmanni. Classification (NCBI taxonomy): domain Eukaryota; kingdom Metazoa; phylum Chordata; class Actinopteri; order Percopsiformes; family Amblyopsidae; genus Typhlichthys; species Typhlichthys eigenmanni. The sequence goes on from JAODUK010050950.1 coordinate 17,299, forward strand.
GCCATTGACTTGACACATTGAACCTTAACCAATCTGCAGGGTGGATGCTCTCGTCTCGATCTCGTAGACGCTCACATAAATAATTGCTGAAAATAGATGGCCCACCTGCAGTTTCTCTTGTTAATACCTGGCCCACCTGAATTTGAAATAGCCCTGCTGTAGAGTGTCTAAATGGAAATGCATTGTCGTCTCAATGGGAAAGTACCAGAGAAATTTCCCTTAGCAACATTGCTCAAAAGGTTTCCCATCTATGTACCTATAGGAGGCCTAAAGAGGTACCCCTACTTCCATCTCTGGACTATGAGAAGTTGAAAAAGGATCTGTCTGGGGGCTCTGACCGCCTGAAGTCCTTGCTACTACAGGCCCTGCGCTGGGTGAGAATCTAACACGTTCACTACATGTCTTGTTGTATGTATGTGAGTCTGCATTTAGTCTTCAGCAGGGCCTTCAGTGGAGCTAGTTCTGCTCAAATTAGTCCATAGTATAGTGCATGCATGTTTCCATGTGTGTCATGCAAACATGACTTTGTATTAGCACTGTTAATACAACAACCTTTTCAATGGTAGTCCACCATCGTGCTCTATGGGCAGCACTGTAAAAGCGAAGAAGAAGCAGCAGAAGAAGCAATATGGTGACCAAGGCCCCTCCCTAACACCCACACCCAAAGGTGGCACCGTGGAGATTACAAAGCTATTGACAAACTGCAGCCACAATGCTAAGGCCCACCATAATTATTTAAACTTGTCAAATCACACACCTATTGGTCAAAGCTGAATGACTAGTCCAGCAGAGCAGGCAGCAATTATGCCTGTCCTGTTTCGATAAACCCAAGTAGGCAACAGCCATATCACTCACATATCGCCTTAAGGGTAGTTGGCCTACTAAAACCATGTAGAGTTCCACAGGGGCTGATGCTCAAAATTAAAAAAGGTCTTAATAAAGACATCTCCCTCTACTCTTTTTCTCTTTTTCGTTTGCGTTCACTGCACTCATTTTGAACTATGACGACTGCTCCCACAGTCTGTTCGATTCAGCACGGGGTTATTTGAAGATGGCACAGGGGCGGGCTGTTGCCGCACCTGTGCTTGACCAATGATATAATTGTATTTAAATAAATACAAATATCAGCATACTTTGTATTGGTTATACATGATGTCATTCTATGAAATACATTTACATTTACGGCATTTGGCAGAAGCTTTTATCCAAAGCGACTTACATGTAGTACATTTGTCAGTAGTTGGACAGGTCGTATACCAGCAATTATAAGCAAACAATATTTTAAATAGAACAAATGCAAATGTCATTATACCTATTACCACATAGTCAAACATAAAGTGCAATAGGTAATGATCTAGCTAATAAAGTACTATATATATATATATATATATATATATATTTTTTATTTTTTTTTATTTTATTTATTTAAATAAATAGTGAGATAAGAGCATGATAAGTGAGTGCAGGACTTCATTAGGAGTGCTAAGAAGTGACGAGGTCGCTTGTCAAGGTACCAAGGTGGATTGTGAAGAGATGTGTCTTGAGTCTCTTTCAGAAGATGGGTAGAGTTTCTGCAGTTCTGACTGTTGCTGAAAGCTTGTCCCACCACTGTGGTACCAAGACGGAGAAAAGGTGAGACTTTGATGAGCGAGTCTTGATGCCTTGTAACGGTGGCATTGCCAGTCGGCCAGCCGAGGTGGTAAAATTAAGTTTTTTGGGGCCTGGAACGGGACCATAGCTTGGAGATAGCTTGGGGCCGTTCTATGTACCGTCTTGTATGCCAG
>JAODUK010050961.1:0-19082 GCA_027564635.1 Typhlichthys eigenmanni
CCAGGACGGAATCCGCATTGTTGTTCCTCAATCTGAGGTTCGACAATCGGCCGAACCCTCCTTTCCAGCACCTTGGATGAGAACTTCAAACATTATTATTCATTATGAATAATGCTTTACCTTAGACAAGTAGTTGCACTTTGGCAACAAATAGAGCTATCAAAACCCATGTAAAACTATTGATCCAATTGCCGACTGTAAAATAGGGCATTTCCATTTAATCTCCCTACCTGAAATATAATTGTTAGGATGTGTCTTGTTTGTGCCTGACAAATCTGAAAAAGAAGCTATTGTTGACTCAACACTATGACAATCTAAAATAGAGGCACTAATTATTCACATTTCACATGTATGCTAAATTGCAAAACCATTCAGTGTCACTTTAGTCAAAATATTTGAAATAAATCACTGAATGACGTGCACTGACATTACAAAAATAGCCTTTTCTGCTAATCTTGTCATATACTGTACTTCTCTATTCCTTTGTGGCAAAAGGCTGATTATACCATCACATACAGTATTTCCACGTGTCACTGACGTGAATAGGCTATTTTATTCATAAGGGGTAGATTTATTTATATATTTATTTAAGAATATGTGTTTAGATCTGACCTACACTGTAAAAATAAATATATTTTTTCTGGTACAAAAATACTGTAAAAAAAGGGAAAATACTGTCATATATTTAAAAACAATTACTTTTCTGTACCATTAACATATTTGTTCGTATTATTACAAGAAAAATCCTTATAATTTCTTGTAAAAATACAGTCATAACCCTTTCAAAAACAGAATAATTTATATTATACATGTTTTAGTACAAAACATTGCTGTTATTTTAATAAACAGAAATGTAAGACCATTCAAATAACTTAACAAATAGTTCTACACAGACACACACTTAACTAAAAATGTTTTTCACATTAAAAGCCATTTGTATAAAATTCCACCTAGGGCCAGGACCTCAGACTCAAAATGACACCAAGAACAAAAAAAAAAGTCAAATGTATTGGTGGGGAGTCTTACTGACATGCACATGTAAGGCTGCAATTATAAAACGTAATGTGTGACTTGTGTGAACTGCTCTTGAGCTGGTTTTCCCTCATGGTTTTGCACAATATGCAGAAGCCATGTTGTGGCCCGAGATTAGCCGCTCAGTCACAACAGTTTAAAAGGGACATACATATATTTTTTTACAGATCTGTTAAATTGAACAGAATTGTTTTTTTTAATTAAATGACCTGACACATTTATGTAAACAGTATATTGCATATGATTTCATACAATTTTGACAACATATTCTTCTTGTTTGGGCCATGATCCAATGGATATGTATAGTGAGCTGAAATCTCTGCCTGATAACTCAACACCAGCATGTCAGTACAGCTATTTTATGAGCAGAGAATGATAAAAACATGATTCCAGTTGTGCTTTTTAAATACCTAACCTTTTAGTGGTGTTGAAATTCAATGTTCTCCAAAAAGCAGGCCATTATACGCTTATATATATTTTTATTTTTCTGAGCCAACTTTTAATGTTGGTTAATAATACATTAAGTTGAATATTATTTGATATATTAAATTCCCCCACATACTCATGGAAGTAATTTAGTTAATAGACCCTGGACTTTATTGCAACATCAGCGAGGAAGCTGTTGAAACTTGTGACAGAGTGTCTCTGACAGGTGGAGACATTGACATTGTGGTTTGAATATGTGTGACCAATAGAGTAATGAAACCAATGCAGGAAGTTGTTGAACCCTTTGCCCTCCAAACAGCCATGCATAGCTTTGATTCTTTCCATTGATTGTCAACCAAATTAATGTGCACACCGGATAGCAAAACAAGGACAGTACCACTTTTTATCTCTTTTTAACTCTGTTTTAGACTTGTTAACTACAGTAAGTCTTTTTAAGCCCTGCCCTGCTTTTATCGTGCATTCACTGCAGGTACTGTACATTTATTGACAGTTGAAAGGGAGCTGTGCTGTGCCAGTACATTAATATAGTCTTTGTGTCTCATCTGTTTTGTACACATCACACTGGCCCTGATGGCTGGCACTGATTCCATTCTAAACAGACACACATGCGGGCGCATACACACACCTACACACACAATGTGGCCAAACAGCCTTTTTGTTTTAAAACAATATTAACGTGTCGGAATTAAGCATATATGTGTTCACCATACTATCTTTATACATGCTATCACAGTGCAAGTTGTTATTTATACTTTATACTTCACATACAAAGAAATGAGCATACTCAGAACCTATGAAGCACTGAGGCCAGATATAATTGCTGGTCAGGGTGTGATTTCCCCTAAATTATACATGGAACATGAATTGACTCAAAACTGAAGGGAAGGGGGGGGGGGGTTCTGAATAGAGATGAATGTATCAGCTGGGCTCTTCTCACTAAAAGGCTCCAATAGAACCAGTGCAGGCAAGACTAATCTCCTGGAGGACATACAGTAGACAAACACACATCAGTAAAAAGGATTCAGTTTATCTAGTGTGGATATGCCACATTGCGAATTAACGAACAATGAAGAGGACCAGAGAGAGGAGTATTTGGGCTAGAACAACGAAAAAGGAGATAGGGCGAGAGGAGTAAGAATGCTTGGTGGAGATCCAAGGAGAGCATAAAGTCATAATGAAGATTGTTAGCCTGGTTACCAGAAACAATATTCACGTTGTGAATACGGCCACGCTCCATTGGGAAGTGTTCAGTATTTGACAGCCTTAACCAATCGGTGTTGCTTCAACTGTTTTGGTCGCCTCATCTAGCTCTTCCACCATTTAGAAACACTCTTGACTTCAACGTCATCTCACTAACACACCCTGATTGGTCCGCTAGCAGGGTGGCTGTGAAAATGCTAATGCGAACAGGTTTTCTAGTGTAGCGGGTTGTGGCTACCTATGGTTCAGAATATTATTACCTCTTAAATATGAATACATTTTGGATTTATACATTTTCATATTTTCAGAATTTCTGAATTTTATACTGGTGAGGTGTGGAGGTCTTGCCTCTATCTAAGCCCTGTGGTGGTAGTTGTCATTAAAGCATCTCTGTGTTGCTTTGTCCTGGGAAGGAGGTCCCGTGATGTTGTCTTTGCTTACCAGGGATGTCTCTACAACATTTGGGTGTAAACACAAGATGGCTTTACCACGTGATATGATCCCTTTAGGGAAAAGGGGGGTGTTCCCCCTTTTGACAGAGCTGTGCTCCATCAGACTTGGACCTATCAGACCCCAAGATTAAAGCCTTTATGGGGGAGGGGTAGAGATGACTGACTGAGGTACTGTAATCTCAGTGAAAACAAATTGAGTTGAGAGCAATAGTCTTCTAGCCAGACTAGATTGTATGGATTACTGTAAAAAAGAAATTTTTTTTGTTTCTTACTCTTCTGGGGTCTCATTTATATAAGTGTGTGTTGAATTCACACAAGAATGTTGCGTACGAAGGAAACACAGAAAGTGTGTGCGCACAAATATATTTTGATTTATAAAACAGTGTGTCTTTTATTTTCATTTTACAGTATAAAGCATAGGCGACTTAGGTTTTCAAAATGCACTCATCAAGCAAAAAAGAAATGCACACCTCAAGACCTCAAGCCATACAGATACAGTTAGTGTGGTTTACAGTAAAAGGAAACTAATTTACCAAAAAAATAATAAAATAAATAAAGAAATGCTCATTGTCTATATGCAGGTAGATCTGAAACATGTTAAGTAATACAGTTTTGTAATGCCATCAGCTTTTAGTATTTAGGGAGTCATTGTGCTATAATTGACTGTTCCTCTTAGAGAGAAATGTTGCTAGTGTTTTGACAGAATTATGTGATTGTGATTCAGGATTGCAGTGTTTTGATAGATATAGTGTATGTAGATAATGTTTTTTTGCATTTTGAAATGTAGAGTTAGTATATAATTTACAAGATGTGCTTTTGAAAAGAACATGTAGTATTTGGCTAATTGTGTACAGTAGTACAGTAGGTGTGTTGCTGTGTTAAGATTTTTGGAAAAGTATCTTCAGTATAAGTGCGCTTGTTAGTGATAGAAAAGAAAATGTTATTATGAGCACATAGTATATACACAGTAATTGCCCTAAACATGGCTGCACAATTATTATAGTAATGTTGTATTATCAGACTTTTTTTGCCTTTACGCATGGCTTTCAGGAAAGCCCTGTGTTTTATTCCTTTTATTTTTCCCCCAATGAGAGAACGAGAGAACCATATCAGCCGTAAGACTACTAGCTTATTAACTCATTCATTAACTGTGGGGGAATGCTAATTGTTCCATTATCTTTTCAATTAAACTGGTAGATGTGTTGGCAGTGTCCCTGAAGAATATGGTCTGCTACCCGTAGACCACCCATACACACACACACACACACACGCACACACACACTCACGCAAACACTCACGCACACTCAAATGTGTGGCAATTGATGATAACATTCCTGCAGAATGGTGAGACGTGCATTTTAACACACACATGCACACGCACAGGCACACACACAGTAATACCTCAGTATACTGTACATCTGCAATTGCACATCTCTAACAGAATATTTGAGAATATAATGTATCTAAAGCAACCAAAATGTCATTGCAGTTACCTATACCAACACCAAGTGTGGTATAAAACATTAATTCATAGAGCGAAGTTACAGTATGATGCTACATCAGTTCCACTTATACTCATAATAAGCACTTCTCCCTGCCAAGGAAAATCACATGGTAGGGTCATTGCAATAATCTTCATATTAACATACATTCTTGCACATATACAGAAAGAACATACTGCCGTGGCGTATATACAAATCAGAAGCATGCTTTTTACACAAGTAACAACCTTTTGTTGAATATATTTAGCTATGGGCTTACACTTATGATTGTTTTAAGTTTAAACATGTAAAATATGGTCATTTTAACTGATATATTTTACTGTATTCTTGTATGGACACTATATGTTTACACTGAATGAACTGTGCCCTGCTTCCTCTTATCTGAGGTCTAAGATTACCCTGCGGTCTTCAGTTAATTTGGCAAGTCTTTATTGAGTTTGCTGTCGGTCTGCTGTCTGAGATTGAACACCATCATTTAGTATTTTCCACTTTAGAAAACCACTTGGATTGGATTCTGTCACATAGGTATTTATATTCAGTTTTCACAGAAAGGGAAACCAAATTCTAGAAAGAAGCATTGAGGCATTTGTTGATGGCAAAGCCATCCACATAGTATGCTTGATGTATCGTGGAGGTAATATTGCGCTGGTCGTGCTGAGGTTTGGGACAACTACTACCAGCAGTCCAGTAGAAAGAGATAGCAGCCACCTGTCAAACAGTCTTTAGCTGTCCATCTCTCTCTCTCTCTCTCTCTCTCTCTCTCTCTCTCTCTCTCTCTCTCTTTCTCTAATTGCTCCTATTTCAGCTGGACATGTATTTATTGGGATGTCCTGTTATCTTTCCCTGACAGATAATCAGTGGTTAGCTCACAGGACAGGTTGCTGCACTGCAAAGTATACACAGTCTTTAGCAGATGTATGTTCCCCCAAATAATCCTAAATATGCATAGATATTTTTTGGATTTTAAGGTAGTAGTTATAAAAACCATACCTAATGTGTGCATTCCTATTGACATACAGTACAATACTGTATCTCTGGCCCAGACACTAAATCACACATGACAAACTGCCTTCTGGTAAACCACATACATAATTCCAAACTAATTGTGTGTGTGTGGGATTAAGAATAAATAACTTCCTTACAAAAAACGATGTGATCAGCCCGCGACTGCTTCAGCACGTCCTGCTAGCTTAAGGCCAAAGACAAACATACTGTGCAGAGTCTGAAGCTGTGTTGTACGGTGACCATGGCTAAATGTAACTAAACATCGAAGGAGAAATAACTCACGATTTAACCATAATATAGTCAAATTATACTGTTTTTCTTTTCTTTTCATTTTTTTTTTAAGAAGGGTTCAGACATATTTTTGTGTTTTGTAATTTTACATGAAAACACAGCAAATTTCCAGTGTATATTTGGCTAATGAGACATATATCCTGCCATATCTGTGTAAATAAATTAACAAATACAGATGGACATAATATACAGAATTTAAAAAGTATTTGCCTATTTTCAGATTACTGTATAACCTCATGGTGATCTTGGTGCTCCTCTAATTATCAAATAAGGAAGTGGACCCTTTACAAACTGATTTTTAGCAAGTTTTTAGTAACCATACTCAGAAATAATTAGTATACTGTAATAACACATGTAAAAAGTACAAGCAGTATTTATTCCAACATTCAGATGCTACAAATTGACACATCCAGTCACAAAGCCAGCCACTGATGTAGTATTTGGTTGAAATCAGATCAGGCTACCTTCAACCTACAGTTTGCTACATGTTAATTTAGTAAACACTACAGTACTGCTCGACAGCTATTTCAGATAGGATGAACTGCTAAATGAGTGACTCAGGCAGCAGAAGACAGACAGGTGTGGATAGACCAAACCATACAGACAGGTGGTCGACAAGGAGCAGAAGTGTTGTGATAGACTCTCTGACAGCTAAATCAGGAAGAAGGAGCAGGAGACAATCACAAAGTACCAGGGGCCAATGTGGTCCCAGTGGTAGTAGCACTCAGTGCTGTGACCTCTAAGCTGGTAGAGAGGCTCCAGCAAAGGCTCACATTTGCAACAGAAGGACTTGAAGTGGAGCCTGCTCAAATCCACAAAGTAATACATTAAGGCATCTACTAAATACATGCTCACTCTCCCCCTGTGTTAGTCTTTCTTGGGTGGCTGAGGGTAAACTTTATAAAATAACATACATGCAGCTACTTAAAATAAACAAGCACATCAGATATAATGCACATACCTGGGCTAGCATTAGCTCACCCAATGCTTCATCCAAGACCTGTCTGTAGATCAAATACATTGTTTCAGGAATACCTCGTCCCCACTTTGATTTGCCACAGGGCTGGTCCAAACTTTTTAACAGAATAATTATTATTTAAGTGTGTTCTTATGGGCCCTCCGGTGGCCACGAGAGCCTGAAGCAGGTGCATAGTTTCGCTCACTCACATTGCCGAGCATACTTCCGCAGTGCTTTAAGATAAAAGCCTACAAGCAATGATTGGCCTAATGGTTATTTCAGACACTGATATGCCTGTAACTTACAAAATACTGAGTATATTAGCTGGTGTCACTGTACAGTACATTGCAGGCTATGTCCTATTCCTAGTAGCAGTCATGTTAAAGCTGCTACCGAGGCAACCTGTCTTCTACTTGACGTGGACCTGATCAAGGAGTTACAGTATATCAAAGGAAAGGTTTTTTCACCTCCTGAGGCCTCAAGCTCCTACAGGGAAGGTAACGTTGACGGGTGAAAGTTGCCTTTTAACTTTTTTTGGTCAATCTTTTATCTGTTTTACACCATGTCTCTGGGTCACACTACCCATAGGTCCATGGAGACGACAACAGCAACCCGTTGAACCAAACCAAGATTGTTAGGTATCACTGAGGACACACATCTACAATTGATAAAAAAAGACAACCATTCATCTGCCATTTTCAGTATTGTTCATGCTCTTGTTTAGGTCTTCAGCATCCTTCTATATAAACACAGTGAGTAGGCCAATTTGACAGTGAATTCTGCCCAGAGGTGTCACATTTTCATACTGTACTGAATGTCCTGCCCTTGTGAAAACAGTCTTTTACCAACCCAGTCCTTTTACACAAAACATCTGCTAGAATACGTTAAAGATATTTCACCAGATTGTACCATTTTTATCTTTCATCTGTCCATCTACAGTATGTAGCTACTACTTCTCAAGGTTGAACAGTGTTAATCCTGAAGTACAGTAAGCACACCGCCATGACTAACCATGAAGGAACAGGGTTATCACAAATGAAACGTCTGGTTTTCAGAGACAGAAAGTCCAAAAAATTCATGAAGCCCAGCTTGAAACTGAACAATTGTCTGTGGTGTCAAGCGCTTGTGGCCTGAGGTCCTGGTTAACTGAACCAGGACTGTAATGCTAAAAAGCAAATACTGTCCAGGCATACAGTACAGAGCAACCTAATGCATATTAGTATTCAAATCACAGTAAAATACAACTTGCCAAAGACATTCAACCATACTTTTGTAAATCTAATATTCTAAATAGCAATTTCTGAAATAAAAACATAAATAAATATAAACAGAGAAACAAAACAAGGGAAAATTAAATCCTAAAGAGACCAATAGATAGGTTTGAAGAATGTGGTATTTGTCTGATGCTTTCAGTAAGTGGATCAAGAAAACAAAGCCAGGTATAATTGAATTTCAGTGATTTCTATGTTTAGAATCAATTATAAATATATATATATATATAGATCAATGATTATAGATTAATGTTCTTACCAGTACATCTTTGTGAAGGCATATAGGTTTTTTGATCAAACTACTTTCTATATGCAAAGTCGTCTGCATTACGAATTATTTACACCTAAAACCGATGTGTTATCATAAACCAATATGAAAGCAAGAAAATACATTTTATTTTCAAACCGTGCAGACATACAGTACTTGTTTAATGAATACAGGAAGAAACATTTGAATGAAAAGATCAATATGGCCATTTTGTGAAAGACAGACAATTCAACCCCAATTAAAACCATACATTTTAACATTATTAATAGGCCTACAGATAAGTCTGTAGGATAAGTCTGTCTAAATTGTTATTAGTCACTTTAGGATTTAATTTTCCCTGTGCTTTAATCAATGGGAATATGTGACAGTGAAAATCTGGCCTGTTCCACATAGGTACATTAAGAGCCTGTCCACATTTCCAATTTGATTCGTGTTCAAGCTTTGGGGCCTACTGCAAGTCTATGGGAAGACACTGTGTGAATAAATCTCTTTGTTATTTTATTGGTTTTATTGTTCAATAATTCATTAGTTCATTTCTAATTCAGTGCGATATTTGAGTGTATGAAAAATGAAAGAGACATGGGGTGTTATTAGATATGCCCCATACATCTTCCCCCAGCTGAACTACTGTACGTCACATTAGTTTTTGATGAATCAGACACCAGTCAATGCTCATCCCTCAAAGGCATGTTGGAATTGAAAATGTAATTTGCAAACAAATCTATCCAATTTGAACCACTGGTTATAAAGGTATAGTGGTTTCAACTACTTAATGTTTTAATTTATGTAAGTTATGTGAACATCCGCAGGAACTTGATCATTAATTTTGCATGGCACATAAAATGTCATGGCTCAATAAAATGCTTTGCCCTGTAATTTCATGTTTTCATTTAAACTGCAAACGCCTTATTTCAAATTATAAAAACAACTTGCCCATGAAGGCAGTAAACAGTGCCATCATAAACTTATGAGGCGAAAAAGACAATAAGATAGGAAGGGTTGTTATGTCATTTTATTTTATTTTTTTAAAGAGGTTTTTAAGTGTTAGATTAAAATGCTAAATCCAGTTATCTGGAATTTCACAGGCAAATGGGCATTCAAACAATGAGTACAGGGACAGCAAAGATACCCACACCACTTATTGTTATTCTGTATGTGATAGGCTGACATGATCAATATTCTACAGCCATACTTGTATTTGAGCGGGAAGTCCATTACACTCTCTGCTGTAAAGTTCCCTAGAGTTGGCCTCTGGCAATATTAATATTCTGAATTATAAATGAAAGCACAGCATCAGGTACCTGTGAGACACTACATTTCATCTGAGTGGATCATCACTTAGTGACAGAAGTTGGCTATTGCTCCCTTGGTTACGGCAATTATACTCTTCATCAGCCACACAATACATAATGAGGGGGAAACTCTATGCACATGTCATCCCAATACATCATTCTACAGAGCAATTAGTCCATGCTTGGGTGCAACAACGTGACACCCAGATTAATGACAAGCGTCCACATGCAAAACCAAGTCAATTTGAAGTTCTCAGTGAGTGATTTTTAAAAGAGTAGCAGAAATGTGAAGGAGATTATTGATATTTTACAAATGTTTAAGAGCATGGATGCTTATGATCTTTGTATGTACAGTGGTATGCTGTACATAAGGATATCTGCCCAAATCTGTTAAGTATTTTTATTGCAGCTCATGCAAATGAAAAAGTTAAACATAAACATGAAATAGTTAAACAATCATTAAATTGCTTGCTTGTTATGGCACACAAGTTGTCGTAGAAACCATTATAGAACACGTACATAATAACGTGCTTGATAGTACACCAAATATACCCTGGCTTAAGATCTTCAAATACTTGGCATGGTTGGTAGGTCTGAAAACTAATATTTCTTTTGAAATGAAAATGTAAATGCATTAGCTTAGCTTAAAAGTGCTTGCTGGTAAAGTAATGTGGAGTATTATAATGATGCAAAGAAATGCATATGGTGGCACACTTGCAGTCACACAAAGTTTGTAGGAGCACAATAATGTGAGGAATAGTGTCAGGAATACGTTATTTGGTGTGTAGGTCCATCAAATCACAAAATAATATTAAGGTACATACAATTCAGTTCCAGGCACTGGTTTTGGAATTCTAATAAACCTTTTCATTGCCTACATATAAAATTTCTAAAGACATTTGAGATTTGAGATCTGCACCTTTTCTAATGAATAATTAATAAAACTAACATAATGTGTAACATTGTAATTTACTTTGAGACAAAGGTTAGATTATTCCAGGCACACTGACGAGCCAAGATCAGGCAAATCTCCTTCTCCCCTGTAGGCCCTACTCTGTCCTTCATTTTCAATTTGTCCAATTATCTCAGATGCCTTTAATATCCTGAGGCTGGTTTGCTGTTCAAACAGCATCTGTCTAGCCGCACTGTCTTCTCCTGCCCAATGCATTGCCTGATTCCATTTCATTTCTTCCTCTACGTGGCACAAAGGGCACCGAATATAAACCCAAGGTTACTCTCTAAAACAGACTTCAATTTAATTATAGTACAATTATTAATCCAGATATTGATGATGTAATGTATAACTAATTACAAATGTTCATGTTGCATCACAATTTATGTTTATTACTAGAATGGAATACTAGTAAACACGTGTTTGGTTGTCTTAGTAGTAGCCAGTTTGGATGACTGCACAAACAATGCACCAGAAAGTTTTACAAAAACGTTTGTTCCCAATCAGTTGTGTTATGGCTCTTGTTGTGCCTAAAACGTCAAACTGGTGGGCTGGTACAGTGACGCAGTTTGAAATAATCTGTGCATGAATAGATTTGATAAAATACAATAAAGTAACATATTTGTCTGTACTGCTATGTTTCTATACACATATTGATTATGTGTGAAATAATGCCTTCTGAAGTTCTGTTAGCATGTATTTGAACAAGATTCACGACTATAAAGACACTTGACATAGAATGTGGTACATTTTGCAAATGTTAAGATCAGGATTAATATATCATTAGTGACTTTCAATTTTAGTAGAGATTTAAAATAATGGTGGCATAATTGATTCTGCATGCTGACTAGTAGTCTTGTATACAAAGAGATACAGAGACTGTAACAGACAGACAGACAGACAGACAGCGGTTTCAACTATAATTTTAATTTCAGATGAACTGTGTAGACACAGTGATTTAATAATGCATGCAACTATAAATATTTCAGCACTTACAGATCAAAGTTTTTATTACATCAATGATTCATTCACCCACAGTGAAAATCATTCATGTTTTATGTTTGTTAATAATGCCACTCTGTTTATTTTAGATCTCTGCATTCAGATCTTGAAACCTGCAGTCAGGATGCGGTAACTTTTTGAAGGTTACTACTGTACTTTATGAGTTACTGAATGTTGAATTAGTAATGTTTGGTTTTGTATTCCCACAAGTAATTTATAGTGCTCAATATATATATACCTGAAAAAAACACCTGATTAATAACCATCTTGGCGTCCAACCAATAGCAAACTATCCTTGCCTGTGAAGGGGCTCTCGCTACCACAGCTACAAATCTCACGGCTCATCTCCTTCTCATTTTCTTGTTTGCTCAAGCCCAGTACGGAAGACTGACCCAGCCAAATCAGTTGTTACACCATACTGGTTACCTAAGCCGAAGTGGAGTATTGTGTCTACAAATAAAAAAGGCAGATTCATAAAATAAGTATATTAATGCTATAACAAATCTTGATGGGGATTGCTAACAGCCAAATGTTAACCAAATGAATCATTTTGGAGGGAAAGGCCATTTCAAGATAACCCCAGAAGTGCACTTTTAATTGTTGTTCACAAATCCAATATGGAAGGGTGTTCCTCCCAAGAGTGATTATTTAATGCATACATTTCTGAATGTAATGCCCCCAAATGGAAGGCTGGCATTAGCCATATCTCACTGACAGTTTGCACCATTCTACTTAGTCTTGCGGGGCCACAGGCCGGTGTCAATACTGTACATGCCTGTCCTCGAAGCAAACCAAACAGGAGAAAGGTTTCATTGCTCCTACAGTACCACCCCTGCTGGAGCTGGCCTATATCCTTGTACCTGTGGATCTTCCTTGCTCAGAGGATGTTTCGCTGGAAAGTATGAGTCATGCGAGCCGTGGAGGAAGTGGGTGTTCAGCCTTGCCTGCATTAGTGGTTAAGGCAGCGGATTGCAGCTGTGTGACTGCCAGAATGATTGGCGGCTTGCTATACAGGCTGGGTCCGGACACAGTCAAGAGACAGTAAAGCAATGCAGATGACAGTGAGAACTAATAGTTGTTTTGGCAGCGATTGGGAAGCAGACAGCTGGAAGGCGTATTTGTGCGTTGGGTGTTAAGCATTGTGAGTAAACCTTCTTTGTGTGCCGACAGCAGTGCCGTCTACAAATGTCCACTGTCACCAGCAGTCTGGGTAAACATTCCTTTATAAAGTATATCCCAATGCAAGAAAATCATACATTTGAACCTAGAAGAAAAAAAGAAAAAACACTTTCACATGTATTCCTTTTAAAATTGAGGCAAATCTTAAATCTGGTTAAATATTCTGGTGATATTTATTATATAGCACATATGTTTATTCTGGTTTCCCAATAGCCATAGTCATTTTTAGAAGTATATGATCATCTGTGTGGAAATGCTTTTCTGTACCACTTTGTGAAGTGGCCAGTCACACCCTAATGATAATGTGTCCACCCCCCACCCCTTGCACTACAATCTACATTGGGGGTCAATTTGAAGAGAATGATTAATTATTTTCATTGCCTATAGCCACTGTCAAATGCTAACATGCATATCATTTGTTGGTCTTAGCTGAAAGAAGTAGAACTTTTATATTTGCAAGAACAATGAAGGTCAAGCCTTAGTTAAACATATAAATCACCATCATCAGTCATCTACCTTAATTTAATTTGAGAAATAATACCTTTCACCTGGATTTACCACAACCAGTTTGTAAACAACAACAGCATCCATAATCTTTCCAAAGTCTTTACATTTTGAGTCAGGTAGATGATGTGTGAGAACAAATATAGAACCTTACAACTGTTGAAAGTAGTTTATGTTACAGCTTGTCCTTTGATAATATACCTACATGGAAAATATATATAATTTAATAATGTCCTGTAATGGGCATCTGGGGGGCGTCAAAGAAAGAATGGACATGTGACATTTTAAACATATGGTTGTATTTGAATATTATGACTTCATATATGGTCATATCTCCTGAAACATAAAAATATAATCATTGAAAGAAAAATATAAGTGTAGTCATATCTAAGACTGATATGACTACAACCCACTGTCATTGAATATTTATTGCTCTTATAGAGGACCTGAGAAGTGGCTGAATACATTTACAGTATTTCTGATTTTGTTCTAACAAATCAGACAACTAAGACTAAAATATAAATATTAAATATGTATTTATTCTACCTTTTCTGTAAGTTTTTGTAGGACAACATTATTCTGGTTGGTGTACCAAATATATTTCATTGTGATCTTAGAACAGACAAACATAATTCATAATTCTTTCAATGTTATTTGATGGTGATTTCTTCCCCCAACAAATATAACATAGTGCAAATGTTTCACCTCTGGGTTGTTAATATTGTAATCTGTTGGAGCTACTGAGCATATTGACACCACATTGTAAGCCATTGTAATTTTGAGCAGCTCTTGGCCAATACATTAAACAATCAATATTATTTTATAGCATTACTTTATAAACATAATATTTATATTGATATTCATTTAGAACATTAGCACATGTAGATACATGTGCAAACCCCGACCTATCCCGCCCATTCATTATCATATACGCAACTGATGCCTACAGAACCACGTGAGAGTGAATATGCGCTTGTATTCGACTCACAGTAGCCCATAACCAGGCACTGTGCCCCTGAGCTAAAAGATTGATCAGGGATGATCAGTGTTCCAAACAATAACACCATGGTTGACAAAGAGTTAGTGTCTCTCTCTGTGAAGTGAAGGACTTTGGCCGTACCATAAACACTCAAATATTCCATACTAACAGAATTACTTTTGAAAAGTTCCTACAAACTGTCTGAGCACTGCTGTCTAATAAGGGAAAGACTTTTACTGTAAAATCTCGTTGCATGGGTGGAAAAAAAAAAACCAGAACACATCACTAAACAGAAACACACCAGTCCAGCTTCCAAGTGGAAGAGGGGCCAACCTGTCAGTAGGAGTTCTGTCTGAGTCTGCAGCAAATATACTCTATTACAGTGGAAAAACTGAATAATGGCTGCGGTTTTTGTAGGTCAAGCATGCAGATAATGTGTACGGAAGGAGTTACCAGTTATATTACCAGTAGAATTAAGCATTGAAAATAAAGTATTTCATGCTGAGGCACATGCAGCCTAAGAATCCCATTATCTACGGGGCAGCAATGCACCAAGAACATCAGAAGGGCATGAACCTGAAATCCATCTTGTTTACTTTACCCTTTATGGCCTCTATTTCCGGATAACAATGCCATGCCTCCACTGCCCAGCCGTCTCTCTGCCCTACTGCCCTACCCCACCCCAGATAACTAAACTTGACCTGTCAACTGCCAGGTTGACAGGGCACCACCCTTCTTTAGAAAGTATAGCACGACCGCTCTGTCCTTAAACCTGTTTAAAAATAGTTTATCAGTAGAAATTCATCTATTTGGGAGATATATGCAGCAAATTTTATTTAAATGTATAACACACCTTAATGTAATTAGTAACATTTGAGTGCTGACACCATTATAGGTTAAGTTAGGTTCATTGCAATATAGAAATACATGCTCTAAACATAGTGAAGTATGAGATATGAGATATAACATAGTAACAAGCAGGAGATCAGGGCAAGGCAGTAGTGATGGAAAGTACTGTAAGGTATTTTCTGAATGATCCTACAATACCTGTAAACAGCCAGAGTCCTGCTGCTTAGTTTTCCTCATTGCACATTTAAGGTTAGAATTGGTCATTGACTTACGTAGTTGGTCATCGTTCATGTCAATCAAAATACCTTGCTTGTCAATAGGCGGGTGCTGATGCAGCTAGCCAGCGCTGTGTCCCAGACTTTACGTATGTAAAGGCTGGCTCTGCGAGACTAGGCTAGTAAAGGTGTTGTCACTATTAAATTGCATCTGGTTTGCACACGTGGTAGAGCAGTACACTGGGACTGTGTGTTCAAACATCAATCTACCTTTTCATGCCCCAACCCCCAATATTGGAAACATTTGGATTTGTCTCACCCAAAATGTATCCCACGAGGGAGAAATACATTTAAATATTAAACGTTTATTTTCAAAGCGCGACAAAACGTGCCATCTCGCTCTGAAATAGACAGGCTATTTCTTGCTATGTCTCGTCTTAATGTCTGATTGGTAGAACAAGGTAAGTTTTCACCGACTTTAAACTGTCTGTCAGTAGCCTAACCACTCAACTTTGGGTAGGGTGCCTAGCCTAATAGTTTCATGTAAACGGCTTGTGTGATAAAAAAAGATAAGATAAGATAAGATATTCCTTTATTAATCCCCCATAGGAGAAATTCCGGTTGGATGTCTTCTTCCATGATGCCAGTCTGCATGGGTTGGCTTGAACCACTCATGCCCTGAATATGAATCATAGGCTATTTAGACAATGTGCAGATCATTTTCTGTTATAAAATCCTTAATAACTCAGAGATTTGTCTAGCTGTGTGACTTTCACTTTCATTCTTCTGCTCCTTGAATAGGCCCTATTCATTCACCCCTATCAGCAACTGTTTTTGTGATTGTGTAGGCTTTAGCCTATTGTCTCTTGGCAGAATGTAAACATATTAATTTCTGCGGCAAGTCTGTGAAAAGGAAACAGCAACTGACTAGGCCTATCAGTTTGTATAATGTCTGACTATATATAAGCACTTTGAGTATATAAGCACTTTGAGCTGCAGTTCTGTGTAAGTGCTATACAAATAAAGATGTTTATTATTATTATTATTATTATTATTATTATTATTATATTAATTTCCTGGGGGAGGGCCCTCAGACCCCTGGCATTATAATGTTTCCCCCCCAATGTTGAAATCATTCCTATGCCCATTCATTTTCCACCCTATATGGAAATATATTATGGTATACATTTTTGGCCCAGTGGACTGATTATTTTCAAATATTATGTTCTAGGATACTTGCAGATTGCCATTTAGTAACAATTAACTTTAAAGATAGACTTTAACTTTACAGAGTGGGAGAATCATATTGTTCAAGATGATATCGTCATCAAAGGAAGACCCAGATACCCTGATCCTTTGGTTCGTTTGAGTCCTGTCCTAAGTGGTACTGTAGTAGTATGGACAAAAGGCTCAAAGACCCAGATATTTTCATTTGTTTGGGTTAGTGTATCCCTATGATTTGAACAATGAACGAAATACTGGAGAATATTTAACTTAAATTGTTAAATTGCTATTGTTTGTCATGCTTCTTGAGCAATCCGTGCTGTGGCGGCATACAAGAATCAAACCCTCAAAAGACCCTACGACTCATTTGCAGAGACACTACAAATATTTGTTAATTCTGAAAGACTCATCTCTGGCAGACGCAATGTATCGGTAGGGTAGGTGAAGCAGTGCAATACATGAAAAACAGATGGCAAGTCATGGAAGGTGATCTCCACTGTGGCCTCACAAATCAGATTGATTAATAACAGATGAATGCATCTTTCCAGACTGCTTCATACAAAATAAACAAAAAATCTGGACAATAGAAAGAAAAGAGATAGACTATAAATTTGAATATGTCAATTCCTAGTCAGGGACAACCCTAAACATGATGTAATTTTGAATATGGTGTTCAGTGGTCATGATCTAATTGAATTATTGACTGTGTACTGTATATTGCAAATAAAATCCTTAAAGCCTTTAAGGGAATGTAAAGACATCTGAAAGTTGATTGATTAGCTCTCTGGAACATGTTGCTCTGGGAGTTCTAATCTTGTCTCACACCTTGCACCTGTTGGGCAGGTTTACCACAGGCATTGTGATTGGTTTACAATCATGCTGAATGGTCACATACAGCAAATACAGAAACATGTGCAACATAGGGCCTGTCCAAGAGGAATGTGTGGTAAGGTTTTGGTTCAGACCCTTGATTGTTCTCACATGAAAAGAAAATCCTATTAATTGTCTCACAGCTTCAAGGTCTGCAGTGCTGCTTGCTCTTGCTTGAAAATTGTACCTCCAAGGAAAATGGCTGATATTTTTGCCATGGTTGCAATCCTGCTTTATGAGTTACTGCAATTACAACTTCAAATTCTATTTAAATGTTTTTAAATACAAAGTATTAGTTTAATATGTTTGTTTCAATTATGACATTTCACCGAAGGGCACATATATTTTGTCAATTACATTCCATGCATTAAAATTAAAAACTGTAATTCTTCATAATTGAAAAGAGCCCTTTGCCTATATCTCACCTTTACATAATATAAATTGATTAGATTGTCCCCAGTATAATTGCTTTTGCTTCGAGAGTTAACGAGGAAGCTAGGATATGATCTTTAATCCATTCTGTACCCTTCAATTTAGTCAGAGATTTCAATCTTCCTTTTCAATTTGTCATTTTTTTTAGTTCTTTATTATTTAGAGGTGAAGAGCTACTAGTTTCATAATCGTTGTACTTGACTAGTCCCTATAATATCAATTGTATCTTTTCTGGCTTGATAGCTAAAAAGTTGAAAATGGAGCAGATCTTTTGAGCAGAATAATGTATTGATGCAGTGGAACATTGTTCTATACTGTATTTGTACCCACTTGACCTTGATGTTAGTGTAACAGCCGTTTGCCTTGCAGGTAGTAATACCTAACACAAAGATACTTCATCAAACAGACCCAGTTACTGTAGGTTATGACCAAATTAACCACTAGGCCACCCTCATAGCCATTTCAATAAGTTATTGTCTAAATAGTGTGGCTGCCACATGGGTACTAGCCTGACACAGATACAGTGTAGTGGAACAATACATACAGTACACGTATACAACCATGCAGAACTGATCTGTTTTGCCATATTGTATGAAGGTATTTTACCCTACAAATAGACATACTTTGCATTTTAATGAGACATCATCTTGCCATCTTGTTGCTAGGCCTATATTCTTGCATGTTTTGCATTATAGCCCTAAGATAAACAGCCTGGCAAGACATGCCACCTATCGTTCCAGTATAGACACTTTTTTTTAAATTTTCGACATTTTTTGTTTGTTGATCACTTTGTGTGCTGGAAAGTCATCACTTTATGCAGGGGAGCAGTAGGAGCGGGGGGATGGGGAGGATACACCGCCAACCCCAGTTTCGTAGGGAACAAAATCGACCCCCCTACTTTTGAAACAAAATGTAAAAAATAAAATACTTTTTAAAAATATATAAACGGCCAATGTATCATAACCCGAGTTACATTAATTTATTTGGCTACTCTCCCCACCATCATGAGGCTTCCAGCATTGGCAAGTCCAATATAGTCCACTATTCAATGCCTCACCCCCCTTGGCTACATACGCATGCCATCCATCCATCCATCCATCCATCTTCATCTGCTTATCCGGAGTCGGGTCGCGGGGGCAGCAGCTCCAGCAGGGGACC
>JAODUK010050972.1:0-43297 GCA_027564635.1 Typhlichthys eigenmanni
CCTTCGGGCCTGTCGGTACCTTGCAACTGCCTCCAGAGTCTTCCGGGACAACATATCCCGAAAGGCCTCCTTCTTCATAAAAAGTTCCTTTTTATTTTATAAATTTTTATATATATGATTTTATTTAAAACTAAATATATTTTCTATATTATAATGCTGTTGTTTGATTAGGATTACTGGTGTATGCATTCAGCTATTGATGTATACTAATTGTAAGTCACTTTGAGTATATGTACCTCAATATGAAGTTCTCAGGCTCAAACTTTCAGAATAGAGCTGTCAATTTATCTAATTAATAGATCTTGCCGACCTGTCAATCACACATCAATAATAACCAATCAGATAGCCAGATTTTCCTTAGCAACGCCTGATGTCCCACAAACAAAGCTAATTGTTAGCAGTTATTAGTCAGACAGTACTGACAAATGAGTCCCTATCTTGTAGGCTACCAGGTAAAAATAGAACAGGATAGATAACCCTTTTCTCAGATAACCCTTTTCTCGCTCACACAAGTCTTGCATAACGATACCGTGTATGTGTAGTGTATTCCTAATTTACCGCTAACCGTTATTTAACGGAGTGCTATTGTACAGAACACATTAACACATCAATGGTTGCTATTCTCACAGGTCACAGCTGAAGATTGTACCATTTCTCGTAGGTCGCCGTCGGGTAGATTAGCGTTTTGCTTCCTTTTTCACAGGACACTATAAGGCTAAATAAATTATTTTGCACCCTTATAAATGTGTCATTAGATGCACATTGGGATGCGCTGTTAATCCGTGTGAGTATAGCATGGAATAAGAACGGAGCCGGTTTCTTCAGCTAGAGGCTTGTGTGTCAATTTGTATCAAATGAGAGCGCTCCCTCTTGTGTGCAAATTATGAATTTCAAACACATACAGGTTAATATTAATAGAAAAGGGATCACATGCTGTAGCGCTTTTCCAACCTACCAGCCGCTAACAGCGTGTAGGTCTCATATCGGTTAAAATATCGCTGATACAAATATAACGGTAAAATGCACATTTTTGCCGATAATATCGGTCAACCGATATATCGGTCAGGCTCTATTGAAAACAGTAATTTGAGAACACAGAATGGATTAGCGTTGCAGTATTTGTTTGTGAAACAGCGTTTAATGCTGGATGAAAATACTGAACCAGTTCCGGTCTGTTGGACAATGGAATATTATTTTGTGAATGTCAGCAGGAAGACATATTATCGAGATAAGGAAGCTAGAGTTGAGGGTTTACCAAAAGTTCAGCACCACTATGAGTAAGTGTGACTTACAGTATGTCTAAAAGCAGAAAAAAACAGGAAGCATGTTACTAATATGCTTTAATTTTATAGAGATAGAAAGGCAATTATAAATCACATACAGGGTACATTTGTGGTTTCAGAACTGGGCCAGACTGTGACGCTGGAGAGTTTAACTTCTCTTGAACTACAGCGCAAAGCCTATTTCATGAATTTGTCTGTCATTAACACTTATACTGGGCAATTACATAAAGGTTTGGTACATTGTTAAAGCTCTTATGCTGTTAGATAAATATAGATAGATATATAGATATAAATATGGATAGATCATACAGTAGAATGAATACATTGACTTTGTTCTGTGATGTTGATTGATTTGTGTGTTGTTCATTGTGATTTCTGACAACATTGAGCAGATGTTCTCATGCATTGCATTGTAATGATTCATGTCTCGCACATCAACGACACTCAGAAATACCAATCGGTGTTATCCGTCATAGAAATATATGGAGGAATATTAGAATTTGAAGCTAAAATGGTGCTTTGTGATGAGTATCCCTTCTGTTTGTGATTTAGGTTTCACTTTCAAATGAGTGATTTGACATATCATATTATATTATATTATATTATATTATATTATATGTTTATTCCTTCAAAGTTAGATGCTAATTATTAGATTAAGGACTATTTGTCTACATCAATTATGGTTATGGTTGCTAATGGCATCTGACCTATTTACATGTACCATTTTGGACCGACCTAATAAAAATGCATGCAGTATAGCAAGTGGATCAATTTCACAGACAGACAGAAACAACAAAAACAACACATGTCCTTGTTCGTAGGATGTGAACATGCCTATGAAAACCTGCAGACATGGGAAAAGGAGGGATTTTTGGAGGCCAGTAGATTCTGTTTGGTCCTGTATTTGTCTATAAGTCTTTCTTGTTTTGATCTTTCTCAAGCAACGTTAAGCAATAATCTTACCCCAGCAACTAGTTAATTTTCATTCAGACACACGCACGCACACACACACAAATACACAAACACAGGTGTAGTCATTCAAAGTCATGCACAGTTTACACACACACACGCAAAGCGTACACACCACGTCGCAGTAACAAAGGTCTTTTTGTCATGTTGGGTGTGTCTGTCTGTGTTATGCCTTATCAGGTGTACAGAGTAACCCACAGAAACGCACACAAGCACACACACACCAGCAGGTAAAGCTGAACATTGCAATTATTGAGGAAGAGCTTCTCTGAACCTGAATTTGAGTGCTGGCTTTCTGTTTGTCGTCGTTTGTGCTGCCCCGGCATGTGCCTGCCTGGCCTTGACTCAACCCGTTTCCAGGAAGTCCCAGCAATCCTCACCGCTGTGGTCAAAAGTTCACCATGTCAACAGTTCAACACCTAAATTAAGAGAACCATGTGAGATGAGGACAAGCCGAGGAGGGTGGGGGAGGGACTACATCCCTGCACAATAAACCAAATTCTTCAGAGGGCTTTTTTTTTTCTTCAGCCTCACCCTGTTCTCTGGCTAGCCTCAGAGAGGTAGGGAGGGAGGGCAAGAGCAGGGAAGTTTGGAAATGCCTCTTTTGGCACGGCGCTCTGTCAGGGCCTCCAACAGATGGTTCCTGTTACTGGTCCATGCTTCTCTCTACTCAACACACACACACACACTCTTCTGGAAAACCCTGTCACAGCTTTACAATGCAAAGCCTTATTAAGAACATAACATCCAGCTTTTTTATTTTATTTATTGTCATGAATGTACTTCTTGTCAAAAATTGACAGAAATTTTGAAAAACGTAGCCAGCTAATTTTGACTGTTGTCATATTTTCAGGCCAACTTGTTTTATATAAATAAATATGAATGGAAATACAAGTGAATGTACTGTATATCGGGGGGTGCCTTAGTTGATGTCCTCGACATTGTGAGGTGAGAAAAATATGTCATTTAATATGACTGGTGTGAGTGCAGTGCAAGGCCAACTGCCGATTCAGCATCTCAGTAAAGGAGCTTTTGGATTAAGCACATTGGTCTGTCAGTTACTCACCTCTCACAACCTAGAATGTACTCCCGTCCCTTCACGGATAATGTCGGCCTAACTAGGCCACCATGCTATCTCAGCATAGCTGGGTTCAGTTTCTTGTCTTCTTCAGCAGTAGAACGTCAATGTAATGAGTGTGTGTGTGTGTGTATGTGTGTGGAAACTGTCTGACAGTGGAGACAAGACCATGTTGGGGGTATATGGTTGAAAAAAAATCTATTTTGATGTGTTTCTCAAAGCTAAAAACATACTCCCCAAAGTTAAAGCACAGAGCACAGACACAAGTTGTCAAAAGCAGGCACCATTATGGAGCCTACACATGACAAGAATCAAAATCCCCCAGTGACGGTGGAACTGTTCGTTGTTGTGCTATAAGGAGAACAACGACGCACTAGCCCTTCTGCAACGCACAGCACTCCGCCAGGCATCGTAGCGTTCAAAGTGAAACCAGTGATTTTACAGCACTACGTAACATTAGAAAGCTGACACTTGCCATGTGTTGGCGGCTTTATGAACCACTCTATTGACGAGTACAGTGCAGTGTGCAGACTGAATGTGGGGCTGTGTCAGGCTTAAACTGACAGCAAGACATCAGAGCAACCAACGATTAGACATAGATGATAGCTTCAGGCTAGGCCAGCAACTTAGCATTTACATTCTTGGCTTATATTTGATTATTTTCTGTTAAATACAGTTTACATGATTATAAAAGGCGTTCCAGTCAGCTTGTACATATTTTCTTGCTGCTCAAGTTTTGACGATGATTGCATTTCTGTAATGTTCATAATCACACTGAAGAATTTCCCTCCGGCTATTATTATTACTGCACTTATTATAGCAGTTCTGCTTATGGGTCAGGAAACATACCTGGCACACTGACTTCTGTTGCTGTGTGTGTACTTTTCTACAAGTCTCGACTCTCCCATTAGCCAAAAATAATATAGAGTCTCTTATTATTGTCATGAAAGATCGGGGTCTGTTTATATTAAGTGGTATGACATCTTAATTAAGTCTCCAAAAAGCCTATCAATAGCTTTATGTAGCAGAGCGTTGATAAATGTCACATTTGTCATTGGCAGTTTATTCAAATGTATAAACCTTCTCATATAAGCCTAACTTTCTCTCACATACAGTATATGTAATGTTGGCTAAAATATCAATATAAAGTTAACCTGAACCTGAGTTTAACCTCAGTTAAACTGAAATCACAGTTTACTGTAAATGGACCTTCTAAACAGAGAGGCTGAATAAATCAATTCATGACAATTAGTCATAACCTCCACTTATAGCAGGGCTCCAGACTGCGACCATTTAGTCACATTTTGCAACTATTTTTGGGAAAAGTGTGACCAAATGTTCTAAGTAGTCGCGCTAGTGTGACTTGCGCGGCGCTGCTTCAAAATGATTGCAGTATTGTACAGAGCTGTCTGCTCCTCTACCGCACTCAAACGAACCATTCCAAATGAACGGTCATCCGATCTCTCCACAACACAGCGAGCATGCATTTTCACCTCAAGCAGGCAGGCAGAGGATTATGTAACCTAATAACTAGAAAAGAGGTAGATTTAACAAGCTAACATTAAATAAGATCGATTTTACAATTTAAACATTAGCAATGATCTCTATTGATGCTTATTGCTGTAATGTCAGTAGTCGTGCAAATGGACTTGGAAAAATAAAATATTTATTTATTTTTTGTGGGGCTGTGGATGCACTGATTGTTAAGGCCTGTCTGAAAGCAATCTGCTGATTAAAAGCATTCAGTTGCATAGTCAGTGACCTAATGCTTTTCAAACATCCTTAGCATTTGGTAGGCTACATCCACTTGTGTGGCCTAGTTAGACAATTTGCTTTTCATAAGGTAGGCTAAAATTCCTCTTGATTGGCTTTTCATAGTTTTTGTGAGAATTATTTCACAACTTTGTAGGCTCCTCTGCATCAAGGAAATCGTGACAGGTCCGGCCATAACGTACTTGCATCAAGAAATGTAGACTATTGTAACGCCGAGCAGGGCGAAGCGAGTGCAGACGAACGAAAAACAACACACTGATGGCAGAAGCAACGAGCCACACGGCTCGTCCTTTAATGGAACAGAAAGAACGTAAACAGCGAAAACAAACTCAAGAACCAAAAGGCGTACACAGTCACGCAATCTAACAAACAGAAAGCATGAACATGAACCATCAACGAACCGTGAACAAAGAACGTGAAACACAATAACCCACACCCTTTCCCGGTAGTCCCCAGCCTATATGCCCTCACACCCACACGGCTGAAGGCAATCGATCTAATTGCACGTGTGGGTGTGAGGCGCTGGGGATGCGGACAGTCCTTCCCCCGGTCCTACCACACCGGCGCGACCAGGGAAGCGTTACAACTATCGCTTTCTGGATATAGTGCAGCAATGCTACACGGACGCATGATGCAATACAGCACATGAACATGGGGATAGAATGTCAGGATCGGACAGGGGGATCAACAGCCATTTCTAAACAAAGAACAACATGCCGCTACACGTTTTGACATGTTGTTTCGGAGGTATTCAAGCAAAATATTCCGGTTTCGGCCAGGGATGATTCGGCCCTGATCTGACCATGCACTAAAGCGGCGGTGCAGATCATCTCATGCCCTGACTGTCAATACACTTATCTGCCATTCTATAAAGTTGGTTAGGCCTACGTAATCTTCGTTTATTTAGTAGCATATACGCAGACATGCTACTGCCTAGACAATAGGCTATACAATCATGTATTATGCTAGCGTAGCCTATTGCTAACAGATAAACAAATAAATAGACCTAGAAGAGCAAGGCTACTTCTAACTCACTTTGCTGTAGCCTGCCGTGGCTCCAGAGACATTAGGCATAAGGACTTTGGTGGCTCTGCTATTGTCTGCGCCAGTGTATGTCCCTTTGAAACGTCCATTAAATGAGTGTTGGCGGTTTGCGGGTCGGGTTAGGGTTGTTGATGACCACATTTTTGTGGGTGGGGTGGTGCGGATTTGGCTCTCATAACAGGTCCGATGGGTGCGGGTTGTAAAGCGTTGGCTATAACTATTTAAACTTCTCTTGAAAATCTCTTCATAATGTCTCCTTATGATGTTGCACTAGGCATTAGCGACACTCATAGTCGTCCAACTTTATCTTTGTGGTGTTGCACTCTGGACAGCGCTATAATCCAGCACAGCAGTGCTAATTATTAATTAGCCGGAAAGTCAAAAGTTTCTATAAAATATCCTACATGCATTACGTCTCATCTACATGGAGACAGGGTCATTCATGACAATCACATAGGCTATGAAAGCTCTCTATGTTATAAGGAATACAGGAAATGTAAGCACCAATATATAGCCTATGAAAACATTACGTTTGGAATCTGTGGATAGGGGTTGTTGTGCAGCTGCAACCTGGTTACTGAAACACTGCGTAATAAGCTTTCCGTTAAAGGCTCGCCGAATTGCTGTGATCAGGATAGTCGACTCTCAAACACACACGTACAGACACACAGTATTGGAGGATGCTATACGCTCGCGCCCTGGCTGTCAATAATAATGTACATCTATCACACATTCTCTCGAGTACGTCTGGCAATGCAATCAATGTATTATGCTATCTTAATGCTAACAGCAAATCAAAACAAATTTGTTTACTGCTCATACTCACTCACTCACTTTGCTGTAGCCAACCCTGACGTTTGTTAGCTAGCTGTTTTGGTAGGACCAGTTGTGCATTATGGCAATTCTGCAGATGCACTATTGTCGTCTGTCCATCTTTGCAAATCATAAGAACACAAATCCGTCTGAAGTGATCATCTTTCATTAGGTAGGCTATAGACTCAAGTACTACTGCCAAATAGGCGAAGTGATACCGGTACCTTTTACCGACTACGTTTGCCAACTCTGCAAGTAGGGGAGGATGGGATGAAAAATGTACCAGTGAAAATACTTAGTCTGGAGAAATAAGTATAGAAAACTGCTTGCTCAGCCACCAACGAACCACACTGTATTAAAGCCACCCACCCATTACTAATCATATATACCTTTTATTCTATGTAGACGCTCTCCTTTTGGCCCGGAGTGCACATGTGCGCATGTCTGCTCACTAGATGCTGTGGAAGGGGAACACATATTCGTACGTGTCTCTTTAGATCTCTAGACCAAGCCCAGACTGTCTGGGATCACATCAGTAACATTTGCTGATTCATTGTTGAGACTGACTTCAAGGATTTGGGTGGTTTCAGGAAAGGTATTAGGCCTATTGCTTTCCCCCTCTTCTTGCAAACCTCATTTATTATTAAACACCATTTATACATTGCACATGTCTTATTACTAAAGCTATATACTAAATGCTAAACTATATTAAAACATTTAAAACGGAATATTGAAGTTATGTGACCTCCCTGTCAATGGCATCGATGGCACCCTCGGGGAATTCAGACCCAGTTTTGAGAACAATTGGTTTATCGCATATCAATTAACGGCAGCAAAACCCCTGACACTCATTCCATGCACATTTCCCCCTGTGATGACGTGAGGTATTACAGTACATACAGAGTGACAGTGAAGGGTTGTGTTGTCAGAAGTAATCACAGCTCGCACATGTCTTCTCTCTGTACTGCAGGATTTTCCTAAATAACTTCTTGGCCATTGCAGTGGGACTGCAGCAAAACATTTCTAAGACCTGAAGGATTTTCAAGGTGCTTCCTGTGGCTCCAAGACAGCCGCAGCTGAGCTAACGAGGATGTCCAGCATTGGTGTGCAGTGGAGAGCACTTCCTTTCTCTGTCGAGGCAAACAGCCTGCTCTGCAGTCCGTTCTTGAGACGTGAACTATTCTCTCAAGTCAAGTCTGTAGATAATAGTCAAACAGAGTCAGTGGGCCATAGACAGAAACAGATGTTTCTCCTTGAATAGCTCATAATTGCCGTTACTTGTTAAAAAAAAAAAAAAACATTTGAAGCTGGGCATTAGTCAGTTCTGAAAGTAACCTTGCCAACTCTTTGAATGAGTTCTTGACTGTTCCTAAAGAAAGAAAGCTCTCTGTAACACACACACACACACACACACACACACACACACACACACACACACAGTGGTGTACAACACACACTGATCTTGACAGTGTCTGTTCTCTACCCAGACCACGTTTCTGCCACGCTGCAGATCTGCCTGCCTGACAACGCTGATAACGGAGGGCTGCTAAACCCAGAGTCATTTCCCTAGCCCGCTGCACACACAGGATTACAGCACCCTGCGTGTGTGTGTGTGTGTGTGTGTGTTATTTCTCCCTGTTTTAGTCTGTTTGTCAAAGTCCTGTGTGATGTTTTTGCATGTTTGTTGTTAGTTTAAAAAAGAAAAAGTGTCAGAGTTGTGTGTGTGTAGTGTACACCTTCGATACGTGTACATGTTTGAGTGTGTTTAAGTTTGGTGTGGTTGCTGCACAGTGTGCCATGGCATGTGTTTTTGTTTGTAAAGCCTACACGTGTGTGTGTGTGTGTGTGTGTGTGACTTGAACCTTCTCACTCTTCTCTCAGACTACAGATTCTCTTCTCTTCAGTTTTCTCTGTGCCTCCTGGAGACAGAGAGCCACAACGCGTGACACGTCATTCTTCCTGGTTATCACTCTTGAACTAAATGTTTGTTTATTTGTGTCTCTGAGGAGGACTCTCACTGAGCACGCAACCTCCACAGAGCGGAGGGAGGCGAGCTTGCAAAGGAAGGGAACCGCTGGTTGCCGCAGCGACAAGAGATTTGGGGTGGCTTAAGAGTATGAGGCAAGGCATTGTGTTTATTTCTGAGGCCAGCCTTTAGGCTGCACAAAGGTGGGGATTATTGAGGACCAGTTTGGGTGGAGAGGAGATAAGAACAGAGTGGATGAGGGGAATGCGCATATGAGGGCTGGCAGGAGCAGGGAAGGAAAGAACAGAGGAGAGAGAAAGGAATGAAACCACGGCACGTGCTAACAAATGGGGATGGTCTGAGCGTGCCGACCCTGATGTCCCGCTGTTGCAGTGGACCCACTTTACGAACACACAGACGTTCTCAATGCTCTCAACTGACACAACGTCACTTTCTCCAGCCAGAGAGAGAGATTTGGGATGAATTATTTTGCCTTACCTGTTTGAACAGCATGTCGCGCCCCTCAGCAGTGGGTGAGTGCCGTGCTGACACTGGCCTCGGGGCTGTTAAACACCTCACTCTCCTCCTTGGCCTTTAGAGCCTGTATAGTTTAAATCCATTACAGTCAGTGTGACCGGCCCAGGTATGCTGGTGACCGCCTGGTGTTTGGGATTTAATGAAGGAAGCCGGTGTGTGTTCTTTGCTATTCCTACAACGTACCCTTAATGATCCTCGCCATGCTTTTTAAAGCCCTCTGGTGCGGTTTCACGCACATACCACATCACACATGCTAAAAAAGGTCAGGTGCAACCCACCGTTTTGTGTGTGTGTGTGTGAGAGCGAGAGTAACTTCCCCTACGCTTCCACACACACGAACACACACGAACACACACGAACACACACACACACTTACAGGTCTAAAGTGAGACACAGTCTCTTTTGAAGAGGCAGCGTTTGATGTTTTGAGATCTGAGATTAAACCAGAAAGAGGGGGGGCTAGAATGAAAACCAAAAAGGAAACGCAGAAGGAATAAGAAGAGAATCTACAGGGTGGGGGCATTCCAGCTATAGTCTTTGGCATTTGCTTGACGTAGGTTTTAGGTGAAGGTTGTTTAATGGTTTATTCAACACTCGGGTTAATTGAATTTATATACCAGGGCAAGCCAGCGTGTGTTTGTGTGTGTACGTATGTACAATGAGCTCAAGGGGGTTTTATCAGGTGTGAAAATTCGAGGGTATTTTTTGCCGTGACTGCTGATCAATAGGCAATTAACGTGAAAAAATGTTATCAAGGTGACCTTAGGTTCACAGAAGCATCACCACACACACACACCCACACACACACATTGTTGCCTCTGTGGCATGCAATGTGTCACATAGTTATACACACATACACACTTAAGACAGGGTCATTGGTGGGGCAGAATTGCTGAGTGTAAAATATCTCTCCATTCGCACTATTGCACCCTGCCTCCTCTCTGCCCCCCCCCTCTTTCTGTCTCAATCACTCACTCACTCTCATCGTCCCCTGCACACACACACGTTCATTTACGCCTCCACCTTCTGCCTCTCTCCCTCTCTCCACCTCCCACCCTGTAGCAGGTGATGTATGGTGCTAGGTGCAGGCTGTGTGTGTGATAAAGCCTGCTTAGCTAAGACAGAGACCAGCGGCACAAGGTTCTAAATCTCAAACCTGTCACCCTCCCGACACTGTCTGGCTGTCTGCCTGCATGTCTGTCTGCCTGCCTGCCTGCCTGTCTTATCTATCTGGCTGTCTGCCTGCCTGTCTGTCTGTCTGTCTGACTGACCCTGCCTGCCTGCCTATCTGTCTGACTGACTCTGCCTGTCTGCCTGTCTGTCTGACTGTGTCTTTCAAAGTATTACTGTAATATATGTATTTATTTATTTTGTTATATTAGGCTAAGCATATCAGCCATGTCACAGTCCTTAAAAGGTTTTGTCGTGATCTGGTCAGTGTTTCCCACAGATCTGAAATATATGGGGGGTCAAGGGTTTACTATGCCTGTCTGTCTCTTTGTCCACCCCGTATTCTCTATGTAATCTGCTCATGATGTGCTGCATTGATGGTGCAGTGTGAACATAATGTTATCCATGTTTTAGGACAGTAGCCACGACAATCAGGTATCAACAATTCAGGCAAGCAACAAAGTTATGACTAAAACAGTTGGATCGATCAAATGGGGTATGGGGACATAGGTAAAGTATGTAAAGCGTGTTCTTCTAAATTATTTCCGTCTAGTTTATTTGCAGTGGGATAAAAAAAAAAACAACATTTAAAATCCTCTTTCTGTTGTTGATTATCAGTAGACCCTTACTATTTCAGCTTCACTAAACAGGCTATACGCATATCACATTGTATTTCTCAGAAAGAGGTAGCAATAAATTGCATCCAGTAGTGTGTATATGAAGCTTAGGCTATAGGTTTGGGGAGCAGGCTGTCTATTATCAACTAGACCTATTGTAAAAACCCTTAGTTACAAGTAAGATAGGCTATAGGCCCTAGGCTAGGCTAATAAGTTATTTAAGCTGAATATTTGACTAATTTCTAGGTTATATATGTTCTACATGTAATCTAAATAATCTTATGAATTCTAAAATGAAACCTTTATTTTCTAGAGATGTGTTTAAATCATTAAATACAAATGTGGAGCTTTAATTTTGAAGTCAATAGATCAATTTCCTCCGAGTCCGAATACAGAAAGACGAGACTGTTGAGAATGAACCTATAGCTAAAACGGCAGAATGACAGTTATTGTAAACAAACACGGCATGGCAATACGGTTATCATTTAAATGAGTAATAATATTTTTGAGTCTACAAAAATTTCAGCCTGTCCGTTTTTCCGATGGCTTTCCTCTTCAGTGTGCAGAGATGCTACACTGTCGCTGACACATTCTCCATGACATATAAAAATAGCTAACTATTTGTAGTGGTAGCTTGCACACTTTGCAATGTGATTCATGAAAGTAGTTTTAACGTCAACGTATCATACTTATCTCAGTCGTCAGCGGCGGTGGTGGTCAGTATGAAGCTTGCTGTCTTTGCCTGTTATGTTGAATTGCTTAAGCAAAAGCATTTATATTATTCAAACGACACTATCCACCGCAACACGCTTTTTACACTGCGTGGTGCCAACCCAACTCTACTCGCTACGTGGTAGCGCAGGCCATTCTACGCGGCAGGCGTTCTTCGCACTCGATATTATTTAGCAGAATCATTAATTGACATAACTTTAGCACGAGGGATAGAGATTGTGGGAGGATTGTCCACTATTTGCTTGATCATGGATGGCACTTTCTCTCGGACAGATACAAAAATAACAATGAAATGCTAAGATGGGTTGCCAGATACTTGGGCGGTTGTTAATAAACCTGGGCGGCCCGCCTAAGTAATGTCTATGTGTGGGAAACCCTGTCTGTTCATTCTAGCTGTTTTAAATACGTCTGCCTGTATGTTCTGCTGTTAAGGCTATTTGCATCCCGCATGGAAGGATCATGGGGACGACCAACACTCTTGTTACTCAGATTGAGAGGTGCGAGCGGATCCCATTTAGGAATTTAAGACACGCGCCCATCAGGCAGCTGGGAATCTGTGAAGTAGGAATCAAGCTTGACTGGTTGTGTAGCTGTCTGTCTGGCTGGTTTACTGACTGGCAGACAGACAGACAGCAGCACTGCAGTGTAACCTGACGTTCACATAGACAACACAACCGGCTGCCATTCATTTTCAATGAGAGACAAATGGCCGTTGCAAAGCCAATTAGGCGAGGCGAATATACAGTCGATTATAGGTCTATTTTCTACAAATACCGAGCCATGCTGAAACAAATGATCAAGCTAGCGATATGGACACACACAAACACACACGCAGGAACAGCCATAACAGACGAGCGACAAGGGTTTTCTGTTGTGTGTGAACATGGGGTGATGCAGGGGGGTTTAAATGGATGCTTTGTCTCGTAGGAAAATAGGTGAGACGAGATGTGGAAGAAGAAAACCCCCACTTTTATACATTTCCGGGAAGGAGAGATAATGTTGTTTTCTTCTCCTCCGTTTACACCCAGCCCACCCTCTCTGTCAAGCGTTCCAGTCTCTCCTCCCATTCTTCATAAATGTTAACAGGCTAAAGCACACGCGCACACACACACACACACAGACAAATAAACAGCCAGACAGTGTATGTGCGTGCGTATAAATAAGGATTTTATTTCACATGAAACACACACACACACACACACACACACACACAGCCAGGCATTGTGTATAAAGTGCAGCTTCAGTGAGTCCATCAAGTGTAATGATTGCAATAAATTCCCTCCTGGCTGCTTCTCTCAACACCTCCTCGTCTCCTCCCCAAATTGTTGCCTGCGTGATGTCTGGCTAGACAGTCTCGTCTTGTCTTTTTATTATCTTCTCTTTTGTTCCTCTCCTCTCCTCTCCTCAGTACGTACAGTGTTTCATGGTGGCTGGCAGTGGAGGGACAGATGGAACACAGGTAGAACCAATGACTCAACGTTGAGGGATATAAAGGCCTGCTTTCTGTTTATAAAGTTGCTCAGAGAAATATTTAATTAATCAATTGGCCGTGGCTTTGTTGAATTAAATATAAGTGGGGAGTGCCTCTTCACAGCCTATGCTCCTTTTCTCATCCGTTAGCAAGTATGTGATGCCAGAGGCTGCCTATCTCTACCTTTTAAACCTCTATTTACCTCTCTGTACAGTATCTCGCATACCTTCCTACTGTACATCTCTCTACCTGTTACTCACGCTATACTAGAAAGCTCTATATCTCCATACATCAATCTCCCTCTACCTCGTTATACCTTTTTTATTCCTCTCTATATGCCTCTACCTCAATACCGCTCTATATATTAGACTACATGTGTACAGTCCATCTCTATGTACATCTCTAGATCTGTCTCCCATTACACCTCTACTGTATCTCTACTACTATCATTATCTCTCCATACATCTGTATGTCTCTCTATACCACTCTATTTTTCTCTATTCCTCCATCTGCTTGTATGTGTTTCCTTCTTCTACCTGTCTTCTTCATCCTGCTCCATGCCAAAAGCATTAGAACACACACACAGACGTGCACGCACACATGCACACACACAAGCGCACACACACACACACACACAGTAGATAGTGTGAGCGCTCCTCTCTGTAGCAGTTGTCAATCGGTCTAGCAGGAAGACATCGCTTCCCCTCTGTCTGCTCCTCCCCCACCAATGTTGTCTCCATGACGACCCTGTCATAACCTTCCACCTTTTTTTCATCTCCGCTGTCTGTGGCATTATCACTCTACACACACGCACACGCGCACAGACACGTGCACAGACACGCGCACGCACGCACGCACGCACGCACACGCACACACACACAGAGACAGTACATTCTGTCTGCAGCATGCCATCTTAATAACAAGTCATTTATCCGTTCTCAACCTTTTTCTGACCCAAAAATACCATTAATAAATGCTGCTTATGTTTCTGTGTTCAGTTAATATGACGTGAAGGTACATTTACATCACATTATAATATGTAAAATGACGTGTAGTGTTGTTTGGATTGGATTCCTAGAAGCCTGCTGTGTGATTCACTGTCGCTCCACTCTTTAGATACATATTTTTAATCAACGTTGTTGTGACATGTTCTTCTGCCTAAAGAGTGTTGAACCCACAACCCCCTAGCCAGTATAGGCTATCCTGCCATACTGGAAGTATGTTCCTGCTGGAGCTAGTGTAATGTTTATAAGATGTATTGTATCTCTCCTTTACAAGCTTGGTCAACGTCCAGCAATGTTCAGCACACATAAACACCAATCACTGTTGTGAGTGAGGACACGTTGTACGTCGACATGCGAGGAAGGTCAAACCAGAGTTGTGCAGTATGGTGTGTGCATGTGTGTGTGTGTATGAAGCTGACGTCGCCGCCTTGGAAGGCATTTGAGTCTGTTTTTCAATTTACTCTTAATGAGATTTTCAGCTGTTCTATTCCTAGTGTTTATCCTAGCCTGCTTCCCTCTAGAAGGGCTATCCTTTATACAGCCTCTCTTCCCCTGTGTCTGAGGTGGTCGGGCTTGTTTGTAGAAATAGCTTAGTGCCACTATATGTGTGAGTGCACATTACTGTATAACTAAAGCCATAGACTGGGCCTTTGTATTCATTTGGGATGCACCGATCTGGATTTTTTTGGCCGATACCGATTGCTGATTTTCAGTCTGTAAATCGGTCAATAACATAATTTATAATATATTTTTGTGCTCAACGTGTGTTTTGTGAAGTATAACAGTTATGTCATAAATCATAAAATATTAATAAAGCATTTCTTTGATCAATTATTTTACAAAAATATTTTAAACATTGAGTAGCCTACACAACATAGTTCTAATTGCCCAAACTTGTAGTAGGGGGGACTCCATTTATTGTACATCTATTGAAATATGAACATGTTCACAAGCTCTACAAACTATAATTTTCTATCTCTCACATTCTGGCCTCTAATACCTGATTTGACTACCTGGCAACCTTTGGGGTTTTTTTTGTCATGTGATTTGGTCTTAGCTGACTGATTCATGGATCTCTGAAATCGGGAGAATGTGTTGAATTAGGTGTATATTTCAGGATCTAGTTACTGTAAATTGTATATTTACAATTATATTTATTTATACATGTATAATAAAGTGATTTTGATAAAGAAAAATCATGATTTTAAGCTTATATTTTCTTCGTCTGCAAACCTGCCAACAAACGCATGAAAATTTGAGGACGATCAAAAGCTGGAAGGTTGTCAAATACGTCAGTTTTTACAGATTTTGGATAAGTTAAACGGCATCCTTGTAACATTAATTTAAAGAAAGCAATGTCTTTCTATCCTGCCCGCGACCATTTAATTGACAACAAAAGTTTTTCATATCGGCAATTAGAAAGGAAAATCGGACTACCACCAATCTCGTATTTTGAGTGGAAATCGGACGATTCCGATCTGCTTCCGATCTATCGGTGCATCCCTAATATTTATGTTAGTGTGCATGCATGCATTTCAGTGTGCACTTAAGTGAACTGAACTGTCCAACTACTACAGATAGTACAGTAAAGAATGCATCGATACAGTATTAGTATCCTCTGGAGAAGGTCAAATTTCATCTTAGTCATTAGAATTGAATATATGGCCCTGGGATAGCGTGTAAATGTCCTGTTAATGTTTTGCTCTCTGTATGCTTGTTGGGAGAGCAGATGCACACTGGAGCCGGCCTTATCAAGCACTGTAGCCATACACAGCCCCGAGCTGTAAGATTATCTCGTTTCTAGGAACACATAACAGCGAGGGCACAGCAGCTTACAGCAGATCAGGAAACAGTGTTTATTTGCATTATTAGATGGACTGACTAAGGTTTAATGGTAAGCTACAACTAGACTGTGCATGTGTGTGTGTCTGTTTGTGCTTGTAATGTCAGGTCAGGTTTACACAACACTGAAGACCTCCTTTATTGTGTGTGTGTGTGTGTGTGTGTGTGTGTATGAGGGGGTGGCTAGGTGTTTGTTTGTTTGGGGTTAAGTTGAGTCATCTGCTGGGAAAGCTGTGTGTGTGTATACTGTATGTATGTGCATCTACACTGTATAAGCACTTCCCACTTAGCAAGCATACTCATTCATACACACACACACACACACACATGGGCAGAGTGTGTCATTACTGCAGCAGTGAACAGGATGAGTGGTGATATGGCGTGTGACAGTGTGTGACAGGTTGTTCCACTATGGACAGTGATGGCATCAGGCCTGCCTGCATGTAGAGGGGAGCTAAAGCCACTCTGTTTATTCTATCACACTGCAGGAAGGGTCGGTGCACTGTGCTGTAGTGCCAGTCTAGCGTGCCCTGGCACAATCACTCCAATCTGTCTGGGAGATAGACTGACAGACAGATCGACATGAAGCGAGACAGACATATTATACAGACAGACCAATGGACAGAAAGAAAGAAGGAGAGAGAGAGAAAGAAAGAAAGACTAAATACATGAGAGAAGGAAA
Organism: Typhlichthys eigenmanni; assembly: GCA_027564635.1. NCBI lineage: Eukaryota > Metazoa > Chordata > Actinopteri > Percopsiformes > Amblyopsidae > Typhlichthys > Typhlichthys eigenmanni. The sequence goes on from JAODUK010050972.1 coordinate 16,982, forward strand.
GTGCTAAATAAATAGCTTGCCTGGCAGATAGACTGACAGATGTGGAGAGAGAATCAGGCTCAGACAAGTCTGTACAATCAGCCAACTTGATTAGATTAGACTACTGTGCTGAATAAGGCCCAGGGAAATACTGGCCTAGTTGGCACACACACACACACACACCTTGAAATCCAACACATACTGTAACACCAAAATATCTAGTCATGCAAACAGACACACACACACATAACTACACAAGCTTGTAATGCATGACATGTCATGTGGACTTTCTGTATGTAATTATATGTGCGTCGGTGAAGAAAGGTGGTTTCGCAGTGCATTTCTGTCTGTTCAGTTGTCAGCTCTCTAATTGTGCACAGTGAAGACAATAAACTGTAGTCATTCAGCACTGTGCTGATATACATCGTTAGAACAATCATCCTCATTAGCCCGCAAACTCAAGACTGCATGTGAAGGTTGGGAACAATTAAAAGGTGTTTTTACACACACACAAATTACACTGATGAAATAATTGGTGCTCATAATAAATCTGAGCTTTACATTTTTATTAAAATTTTTTGTAAACTTGATTTATATTCAGTAAATAAACAGAAATATAATAGATTAAAGATTTGAGGTCAATAGCATGGTCTCAATTTTGGTGAGTGCACACTTGCAATACTGTACAGTAAGTGTTGAGGGCGGGTGAGACAGAGAAGATGGCATAATATATTGGTGGTTTTAAGCCCACCACAGTTTAACAGGGATGTGGTTTCTGCCGTTCTGCTGTGACTCTGAGTTTGTGGACGATGAAAGATGAGAAAGATTTTGGGGTTTAGTCGGCCTCCAGTTTCCGAGCATGTTCAAGTCATTGCTCTGACTCAGTCTGGGTTTTCTTGCTGCACTTTTCACCGGATTAAAATAAACCTGCAACAATACTGTTAGGTTGGCACACCTGAAACGTATTAGGGCTACGTAGGATACATTATGGAATATTACATACTGTATAGCAGTGGTTCTCAAAATCTTGTTTTTGCCATTGCAGTATGTTCCAAAATTACACCAACATCTAAAATATCTAGTTATAATAAAATATTTGTTGTTTTTTATTATTATTATTATTATTATTATTATAATTATTATCATGTTTTGATCATATATTCCTATCTATTGTATTTTATGTTATTAAAATTTGCTAATATTTTGGTTAATATTGTACAACTAAAGAGACTCACTTTGAAACTGCTTGCAAAATGAACCCCTTCTTTTTTGGGGTTGGACGTCATGAAGCAGGTGAACCACTAAACCAGAATCATTTTTTTTCCCTTATATCTAAGAAGTAATAGGAATGACATATACGGTTAGGTCAACTGTTTATAAAAATGAAATACAGACACAGAAGTCATGCACTGATATGATTGTATCATTCCATAACGTGGCTACATACTGTTTTAATGCAAATACATCATTACTGTAATGGGGAACACAGTGGGCAGCGGTGTGCAAAGCGTACAGAAGATAATATGATGTCAGTAATATAGTAGTATTTTTCTCACAGATGCTGATGTCATTCATTTTAATGGAGGAGCAGCCAATTGTATATATATATTTGTTTGGGGGAAGAGTCTTTCAATTCAAAATGGAGCTATCAATCATTGGCAAGGTAAAGACACGACTGGCTCACATTACGAGATGAGCGTGTTTTTGAAAATGATGGACACTACAAATCCTAAGGGGAATGCAGGTCCTCTGTGTATCACTTGTTGGTAAACCGCTGCCATTGCTAGAAATAAAATGTACTGTACATGCACTAAAATCTCATGTTTACAGTTTGTCAGTGTTCACAGCATTTGCTGCAGGGATGAACCTGAGATCTTCTGCTAATAAGACTGTCTATCTGTTGCCACTAGCCTAGGTGCCACTCATGTAAATGCACTTTGTATTTAATGATGGATGCCACCTCTAATGGGCTCCACAACTCTCTCAATGAGATGAAATCAGCTGTTTTGTTTTGTGCGTTTATCCCTGTGGGGGAAAACTAGCCTTTTGCTTGTGTAGGATACAACACATAGTAATAGGCAATAGCAACTAAGAACACATTGTACGCTGAGCTGTAATATAGAGTATAATAAATTGCTGGTTCTAGAATGCAATCCAAATGATCTGTCTCATCTCCTTGGTGTAAAAGGCACCTACTATACCCCCTATCAGCAATACTGAGGCCTTTGCATTATAAGGTAACTACGTAAAAAATGCGTCTAAAAATACAAATTATAATAAATTTAGTAGTTCAAAAACAGAAGCACAAGTCTTAAAAACCGCCATTCTAGACAAAGATAACTGGTGTTTGACGATCCAATGCCTCCCTTGCCGAACAAACACTTTTGCGAGCTCTGAATGTGTAGCGGGCGGTGACCTCGGCTCTCAATGAAGACAAAGTGATATCATGAGCGCAGAGGAGCGCCTCCACAAGGACTTAAAAGGACAAGCGCTGTAATGGCCGTATCACAATCCTTAGCTTGCCTGAGTCAGCTGCTTGTCTCGCTGAACTTTTACGGCTGCTGAGAGAGTCTGCTGACAGATTAAGACCTAACAAGTGGCTTCATATACGTTGTCACCTTTAATGTCCTTCCAGGGCCTCATAATAGATTGAACCATTAGCCCCCCCAGTCTGGTGCCCTGGTTGTTCATCGACTGGCCAGTGTGATCCCGCTCTAGGCTGATATACCCCACATGACAAGGAGATGTTTGGACAAGAGGTATCTTGCTGCCTCCCTGGGCTATAAACAAGTGTGTGGGTCTTTTGTGACTCTCCAAACAAGAGACTCTTAGCCAAACATGATTTCCAATGCTTGCCGTTAAGGCATTGTTGCACTGTGACACTACTGTTTCCCGCCAAATGCGTCCTTTCATTTGGATATCGAAATGCAAGGCCCATTGATGTTCCTGCTGCTCAGGCAGGTCATGCAGTGAAGCTGGTGGCAGCTCTGCTGACTATGACGCTGTCCGATCCATAAATGGCACTTAATAAGGCATTCATTTTGAGATGCACATGCACTCAAGAGAAGAGACATGCACTGGTATGGTCACAGTTTATAATATCTCATAAGATGACCCTTGAAACCCTATTGTGATGTGGTCCATGCTCCCTCCTCTCAGGCTTGCCTGGTTGGGAAGGGAGGTTTCTTCATACCACACTGCACCAGGCAGCACGGAAGCACACTGCCAAACAACTGTATGCTTTCAGTCGGTTCTTAAAAGATATTCTTTGATGGAGAGGTACTGAACTGTGTATGTCTGAGCAGCCAAGAATGGGCTCATGTTTCGAACACACCTCAATGTGTGCATCCATGTGTATGTGGTAGACAATGATATGAGTGCAATTGTGTGTGTGTGTGCGTGTTTGATTGGTCTGAGGAATTCATTTCCTTCCCAGACAGCCAGTCAGACTTCTCCCTGGGGAGGCGGGTGGCTTTGTGTGGCTCTGCTGTGCTGTGTGATTTGCTTTGGACCGTTTTCACCCGGTCAGTCGGGACGAGATGGATTTTTACTGCGTGACGACCGTCTGTAATGTCTCTCTCGCCTCTAGCTGCTGCTTTTGCAGATGCTGCGTTTTCATCCACTTTTTAAACGTGTGTGTGTGCGCGTGTGTGCGTGTGTGTGTATGCATGTGTGTGTGCGGGTGCGTGTGCATCCGTGTTTGTGTGTGTATGTGTGTGTGGTGCCCATCAAAAGTTTCCACACTCTTTAAAGACTTTTTGGTATATTAAGAACGCAAGACAGTTAGACCTATGTCTGATTATTAAATGATCACAAAGGAGCACTAGAATGTACTGCATATTGATTACTAGATTGATTTATCCCCTAATATAACGTTTATTGTTGTTGTTGTTATTGTTATTGTTTGTGCACATATGTTTTTAATGTTCCATCCTTATATTTTCCGTGTTTATATCATTTAAACATGCACCCTCTTTACACATTTGTAATCTAGCAAAAGTATTTAAATGTCAAATTCAGATGTATCTAGCAGCAGACAGATGCACAACAATGCCATTTGTAACCCGTATTTTTTGGTCTAGTAAACATTGGTTGTTTTGCTCCAAAAATTGACATCATATCCATTGTTTATGCCTACAGACATCTGTCTCTTTTGATTTCTGTTCTAATCCAATCTCATTCCATCTTTTGTCTGTCTTTGAGGCAACTCAGGCCATGTTTATGACAGCCAAGCAGCTCAGCCAGGCTGCTAATAGCATTTTAGCTAATCCTCAGAGAGCCCAAAAGGAAAAGGCCTTTGATCAATTGTCTTGGTGGAAGTGGGGGCCAATGTTGTCCCATGGCCGTGTTCCCTCTGGTCTTTCAGCTCATCTTAGTTGACTGTCTTAACAGTAGCCTTAGCCGACTACCACTCTATCTTGCATCTGAAGTCACACAAGGCCCACTTTACATTACATTACATCAAATATCCCTCGCTCTGAGTTTTGTGTTAAAGTGGTAGATTAGACCTCAACTCAGGTGTACAGGCCCTGCTTGATTGACATATAACTCACTCTCTTACAGTGTGTCAGCTTATTTGTTATGGTGTGAAAACTGGAATATTTTTTTACGATTCATTCTTCTGAGGGTTCTGTCTAATTTAAGATGAGAAGAGGCCTGATTACTCGGTTTAATCCAAATTCCTGGATCTTTAATAGCTGTGAGAGTTACATTTCTCTGTTTACAGCAGCTAGACAGGAAGAATGTAAACATGCCGAAGGTGGCATTGCCAGCTCAATGTGAGAAGAAGGTCCATCGTATAAAAAGGACCTTCTTTACACTACAAAATTGACCTCTCTCTGTGAATACATCAGCTATGGATCACATATTCTGGGGGCCATGGGTCAGAACAACGAAAGAAACACAATAGCCTTGGTTCATTCATAGGCGAAAGCTGTGGCCATTATTGTACTGTATGTGATATCTAGGTTGAACCTGGAGTTTGTGTTTCCTATACTGTTAGTCAAACAGAGAGAAAGTGGTTTTGGTGAACATGCATGTTCCAATAAGGTTAGAACAGTCTATGGCCTTGGGCTAGGCTTAGACAGATCAGAGTGGCTACCTGCCATACTTGTCACACTCCTCTGGGGGTTTACACTAGCGGGCTTCCAGCCAGACGGTTGTTGTGACTACTAGCCCTTATATCATCCATCCGTGCCACTGATATCAGCTATCTGTAACGCACTCTGTGTGTTTGTCGCTTCTTTCTCCGTTTGTCCGGCCTGTCTGCCTTTTGACACGTCGCCGGCCTTTGTGTCTGTCACGCTGTCTGTGCGTCCATTTGTCTGCTACTACACAATAGAGTTGATGTCAGATTAAGCCTGTTAGATTTGTCACAGTTGGTGGGCAGTTGGTGTGATATGCAGAGAATAACAGAATCAATGTTTCTAGCCCACTTTTGCTTGGTTCGCAATTCACAAAAATGTGAAAGCTATTATTATTAACATTATTATTAGATTTAATTAGGCCTACATATTGTCACACCATCACTGACAATGCTAAAAGTGATGGGACTTTCAAACGAAGATCTTTTAAGGCTCCCTATTAATTGCTTAATTGACTTGGCACCATGTCTTGAACATGTGGCCTGTGTTTCATGGCCTTAACGCTTGCATGGAGCAGCAGTGGAATGAAGGCTGGACCCTTCCTTGATGTGTGTCACCAAAAAGCCTCTATTACTGCAGCCTGGCCAGTAGCCAAGATCATCCTAATAGAATTATGGAGGTGACTAATGAGGCAGACTAATGTGAATGGCCATAAATCATATGTGGGGTTATATAATCTTAATCTACCCAAGTGTGACATAGTGGTCAAGACCTCAGATGGCCTATGTGGTCACTTTGTGAGAACAACCCAACCAGGAGACATCATTAATATAAGGGTCTATTTAAACCGATGCACTTGGCACAATATCGCGCTGCTGCATCTGTGTTCAAATGGGTGTTGTAATGTAATGTAGTTGGCTACCCAGACAGACGGTTGATACATTTGATAGCTGCCAACTGTAACACTAGGAAGGACTTAAAATAATGTATGACCATGTTGTCAGCCACGTCATCCAGAGCCAAAATGTGATGTCGTAGTAAGGAGACATATTATGAAGTAAGAGCGACATGGAATATGAGGACACATGTTACATAACTAACTAAATATGAGGACACGTGTGACATAACTAAATACAAACACAACTGAAGGTAGCCTCGATATTTAGTACTGTACAGTGCTGTGGTTACCCCTCTAACACATTTCTTTTTTATTCTGACATATTCCAACAAAATCAAACTGATTTTTCTTATTTCCCTCAAATTAATTTCCCAACCGGCGCAATCATGTAGGCTAATGTATGCAGAGTCACAAAGTGAAACATTTTCCTTAGTATACAGTATAGTGTGTACACTATCCTGGAGTGTACAGTATAGTGTATAGAGTGTACAGTGTAGAATGTACAGTATAGTGTACAGTATAGAGTATAGAGTGCACAGTATATAGTGTACACTGTACAGTATAGAGTGTACTGTATATAGTGGATAGAATGCACAGTATATAGTGTACTGTATAGAGTGTATACAGTATAGAGTGTATAGACTGTACTGTATAGAGTGTGTACAGTATATAGTGTATAGAGTGCACAGTATATAGTGTACACTGTACAGTATAGAGTGTACTGTATATAGTGTACTGTATATAGTAGGTGTAGAGTAGTAGTAGTGTACTGTACAGAGTGTACAAAGTGTACGGTATATAGTGTACAGTATAGAGACATGAAGGCAACCTTAAAAATACCATAACTCCAGGGTGCTGCAGAATGTTTGGTTGTTTTGGATAAAGCATAGCTATTTAAAAAAACTAGCCATTTATGACTCTTTTGACCCTATTTTAACGATCTAAGTGCACGGTCTAAAGCACAAGGCACAAATTTAGGATTTAGGGCAGATTTATATTATACCAGCGGGTTTATGAAAGCGCTGGAGCAGACCATCTACGCAATAGCGAGACCCCTATAATATGTTGATGTAGGTTACACACTAATGATATTTCACATTGCACTCTATAAATTTTTAATCCTTTGTATATTTGTGTGCTCCTGCACGTCCCTATGTGTGTAACCTGCAGAGTGTACACACGTTGTCCACCTGCCTCGCGCTGACTTTAGACCAGGTTCAACTTTCCGCTGCCTCAAGATAGCAATACGTCAGCAATGCGCTAGACCACACCTCATGTTAAGACCAACACACCCACGGGCGCTAAAATGGGCGCATTTGCTATTTAAACAGTTAAAAAAGTGCATTTGCTATTTAAACAACATGGGCGCTGGATGGGAAAATGACAACTGCGTCGATCTGAAACTAGCAAAGATGCTTGTGTTCCCGCTTTGCGACAGTTGTAAGATTGTTGTAAGATTGACTCAGTGGATAGCACTGTCGCCTAACAGCAAGAAGGTCCCAGGTTCGAACCCAGGTCGTCCCGGCCTTTCTGTGTGGAGTTTGCATGTTCTCCCCGTGTGCGTGGGTTTCCTCTGGGTGCTCCGGTTTCCCCCACTATCAAAAACATGTTAGGTCCACTCTCTCCTGTCAGTGCCATTGACCAGAGACACTGGCTCCAATCTGGAGTTGGTCCCCGGGCGCTGCACAGTGGCGGCAAAACAAATTGCAAAACAGTGGCTGCAGAACAAATTTTGCTATGTGACAATAAAATCGCCTTTACCTTACCTTCTGGGCATCTGTGGAAACAAAATTGTGCCGCCTGCAGGGTTTATCAAAAATGTATTTCCTTTGTGACGAAGAGTGCTGAGCCGGAAGGCAAATCTCTCGATCTTCCGCGCAATTTTCGTTCCTACCTTTACCTATGTCATGAAGGGTGGGTCATGACTGAAAGAATGAGATCACGGTACAAGCGGCCGGAATGGGTTTTCTCAGGAGCGTGGCTGGCTTCTCCCTTAGAGATAGGGTGAGAAGCTCGGCCATCCTTGAGGAACTCGGAGTAGAGCTGCTCCTTTGCGTCGAAAGGAGCCAGTTGAGGTGGTACGGGCATCTAGTAAGGATACCGCCTGGATGCCTCCCTAGGGAGGTGTTCCAGGCACGTCCGGCCTGGGAACGCCTTGGGATCTCCCAGTAAGAGCTGGATAATGTGGCTCGGGAAAGAGAAGTTTGGGGTCCCCTGCTGGAGCTGCTGCCCCCGCGACCCGACTAGGGATAAGCGGATGAAGATGAATGAATGGATGGATGGATGGATGGATGGAAGAGGTCACGCTAAAATAGTTCAGCTCTTTTTTGGCAGGACGTCTTCAATCCTACAGCGTCACTTGTGTTTCTGTGTCCGTTGATTGTGTGTGGGTAGCACCTCAATACGAGCAGACGAAAGTGAACATCAGCAGGTGGCAGGCACACTTTTCTCACAGATTTTCTCAAACTCTTCAATTAGCCTTACATAACAAACAGTTCAAATCAAAAACTGTGTTTCTCTTGATTGATACATATTTCAAGGACATCCATTAAAAAATTTGCAGTTGAAAAAACATATTCAGAAAACACGCCCCCAATAGCCTGTGTTTTTGTTTGGTTATGTAATCTGAGTTTTTAGCATGCATGATTTATCAGAGCAGCAGATGTGACCCACCTGTGGTTTCAATAAAGTCTGTTTTCTCCCACCCTGTTTCTGTCTGTCTGGCTGCTGTCTCGCTGATAATCAGCTGTCCTTAGCCAACCCAGGAGGATTAATAGCCGTCTGTTAAAGAATCACTGTGTCACACATGACCGATAGACAGGATAGTCAAACTCCAGTGGTGCTCTGTATATGGGTCAGTCTGCAGACAGGGCTCAAAGCCATTAGTTATGGTTATGTAACTGACATGAAACAAGAAAATGGTGCTGAGCTACCAACTGTCTTTAACCGGATGACCGAGAGCGACAGACCGATGAAAGGCAGGCTTTAAAATGTTATCATAGTAAACAGTCCCGTACAGACCGCAAGCTGTGAACGGTATTTTAGATTTGTGAGTTTACTCGGTTGAATAATAATGAATAAGCTCATGTTCCGCAAAAGGTAACATTATATTTGAAAACAACAACCCTCAGTCATTTAAGCATTGAGAAACACATGGAAATCAAGTGCAGATGAATTACAATACTGTAAAACTATGTTTATTCACAAGCCTTAAGGAAATGACCTCCTTGAAGCCGTCATTAACTGAACTACTCGACTGGTGGTTTTCTGACTGGGCATTAGACAACGCTCCAGTGTACGTGCTCCGGCCTACCTGGATGCATTGAGTTAGATGGTTATGCTTTGTACTCACAATAAATCAATTTGGAGAAATACTAATATAATTGTGTAATTGTGAGACCACAATGGCTTTACTTGGCTGTGTACTTCTGAAATAGTGTGAAGGGCCCTGTCTATTCACTGGCAGAGTTAAAGCATCTGGGTAACAGGGGATCTGATCGTCTCACAGGTTTCCACCCAGTTATCATTTTTAAGCTGCTGAACTGCTTTTTTCCCCTCTTTGCTCAATTTTGCTCTATTTTGCCTTTGAAGTCAGACAGACAGCCTCACGCAGGCACAGAGATAAGGCCAGCGACTCGGTGGCATCCAGAAAAGATAAATAGACACATGACCCAAAAAGACAGACAGACAGACAGACAGACAAGCGAAGCTGCACCTGTCCCTGCATGTAGCGTTGGTATTAGTTGTCCTTACACACGCAGACAGACAATGCTGTAGTAGTATTAGCATTCCCTGTACCGCATGAGCCAGCAGAGATAGGCTGACAGACAGGTGGACAGGCAAGGACACAGTTCATGGAAGGACATAGGCTTGTCAAGGGGCTGTGAGCAGCGTCTTGCTGTGGTTTCAAGCTAGCCCTGCAGACCAAACACTGCTGAGAGCAACACCAACAGAGTACCACCAATGCTAATAAATGAACCGTTCCTACCTTGTTTTGCTATATTCCACCGGTGGCAATATTTTATTCCACTTCCAAGGAAAGATCCTATTGTACCCCCGATAGGCTGCTGGGAATTACGTTACTGTATGCTGATATCTATATTTTAACTTTTCTGCAGACTGTTGCCTTTTTTCATCTGTTTTTCCAGAAAACTTGAACAATTATAACGATTTCTCATAGCTTGCATCCTGAATAGAATGTATGATGTTTTAATTATACCTAAATGGTGGGCAGAATTTTGATTCTTGATACTTTCATTAAAGCCCAGTAGACCAATTAAATAACTTTGTTATACATCATGGAGCCATTGTGAAGGTCCCAGTGTTAAATGTGTCCACTTCTCCAGACCATATTGCACTGTACAGTCTTGTTTTAGTATTTAGTACGTATTGTGATCTAGACATAGCAATTCTGCCTATTGACTTACATGTTTTTAGTTGACTTTGTCATCAAGCAATGTACATTGTGATACGACCAGCTACTTGGAGACCAGTTATCTAAGATATTCTTGGAAAGCCTCCTAACGGTAGTAGATAGTCAATAGATAGAGCTGGGCTTCAAATTGAGAGATAAGCATGACGATACTGTACTGTATGCCCAGACATGCTGTAACTACTGTACAGTATCATTCCAAGCCTTCAAAAAAAATACTATCACAAAACAAACTTCTTACAAGCCACTGTCACCAGGCTGTGGCTGCAGATTTATCTTCCAGAATGGCTGAACAATATTAAAGGTACCATGGGCAAAACTCAATGCTATCAGTAAATTACTGCATCATCATTCAAGCAATGCAATCTGCCGGCTTCAAAACAGATGAAGTGAGATCACGCCTGCTTGCGTGTGTCTCCCATGCACACGCACACACGCACAATATTCACTCACGCAGACGCACACAATGTCCAGTATGCTTAATTGTTAACAAGTAAGATGCGTGCCATGCCTTTAAGCTGTTATTTGAGTCCGACACCTAAAACAATGCTGACGCAGTTGACAGCATTAGTTAGAACTGGGACGCTTATACTGTAACTATGCACCCAAGCTGTTATTAGTCTTTTTTCTCTGTTTGTCAAGGCACAAACTAGTGCGCACCCCAGCTGCGATAAGGCCTGATAAGAGCTGGCCAAGCGAGCTCAGATAAGACTCAGCCAGCTGAGATCTGTCGCCCGCTTCCAAATCTCAGACAGGGTGTGTGTGTGTGTGTTTGTTTACCGTCTGTCTGCTCTCTTTCACCGGCAGAATGCCTCCCTCTATTTTCTCTCTGTTTCTCTCTCCCTGTGCGATGCCGTTTCTTCTACAAGCTTTTCTTTTCTCAGAACATTGTTGCTCTCCCTCCCGTGTGTGTTTGAATTAGACGCCCTCTCTCCCTCGCTCTGTTGATTATTAGCCTTTTTTATTTTTATTTTCACATTTTTTGGTTTTGTTGTTTTTTTTACCTTTGTAGTCAACTTTGCTGGTTAATACACCTACTGGTTTTCCTCCTATTCTAATAATCAGTTTATTTGATCATCTTTATTTCAAGGCTTAATTTCTATTTTTCCAAGCCTTTCAATATTTCTCTCTCTCTCTCTCTCTCTATATATATATATATATCTGGTGTTGTTCTCAGCTGTTCTCAGTAACGACAACAGCAAAAGTTTTCGCCAGCGTTGTCACTGTATGCCATTTTGGGTTTTTGTTGGGGGGGGATTTTAATCCGTTTCCCAGACTCACACGAGCACACACACACCCACACGCATGCATGCGCCCCCACACTCTTTTGAAATGTAAATAGAGTTTTGTTGTTTCCTGCGCCGTAGCCTCCTCTAGCCTGTTTATCAGGCCGACTTCAAAGTGGCAGCAGTGACGCAGCGCTCTATCTGTGAAACAGGGTCACAGGCGGCGCTCGGCGTTCGCTAAATTTCTCCCCTTTCATCTGTGAACCTAGTGGGTGAGAGACACCGGAGGGGGGTGGTGGTGGGTGGGCACGTCGACCCTCCCACCAGCCCACTATCCCGAGTATGCGGAGTACACCGCAGGCTATCTGCCATGATGTGTGTGTGTGTGGGGGGGGGAAGGAAGTGGGGGGGATGCTGTTATTTTACACACGGTCAAAGCAGACCAGGGGGACAGGCGGCTGTGCTTTTGGGTTTGTCCTACCTGTCGTGTTTCTTTTGACTGTTTGGCACCATAGGAATGTTTGTTTATTAAATGTTGTCCTCTCTCTCTCTCTCTCTCTCCCTCTCTTTCTTTCACTCTCTCTCCAGCACTGTACTGAGCCAATGACTGCAGCGTCGAGGCAGATGACAGAGTGACAAAATAACGACATTCTGAGCACAGACAGGCAGGCAGACAGGCAGGCAGACAGGCAGACAGACAGGCAGACAGACAGGCAGGCAGACAGGCAGGCGGCCTCTTGCGGTCCAGCTAGCCAGCTAGATTCCCACGTACGCAGGGTGGCCGTGAGACGCAGAGGCAGTACGGTGCAGACGTGTTTATATTGCTGGCCATGCCTGTAGGCTTCTGTCTGGGAGGATAGAGCTCATTTAGTCCCCCTATTCCCCCCCTCCATGACCCTCCTGCCCCGACTCTATCCCTGCCCGGTCCTCTGTTGGCTCCCGCCCGCCTTCCCCTCCTCCTTCTACGTCCAGCCCCTTGACACCCACCACACCAGTTCCTCAGCGTTAGCTTGCTAGGCTAGCTAGTTAGCCGGTGGAGCGCAGTGCTTCCCCACATGGGCTGTTGATGAAGGAAGATGGCTGTGAGACCGGCGCGCGACACCCTCCTGCTCTCGCCTGCTTCTTCGCCGCCCCCCCCTTCCCCAGCGGGCGCTGCTCTGACCGGTTGAGGTCGGTCGGTCGCTTGGCAACCACAGTGGCATCGGCAGCAACTGGCACAGTGCTGGAAGGAGCAGTATGCAGGAAACTGACTTGCCGGCCACGAATGCCTTTAAAGGTAAACGAGTGGATGCGTGTGTGTGTGTCACATATGACTAGAGGTTCGAATTAATCTCATGTTTGAGGTGAAAAGTTCACGCCAATGCAGATTCAACTGTAATTCAATGGAAATAACATGTCATTACCTACCTAGAATACTTTGTAGAAGTGGCCTAACGGGTCCTCAATAAAGTATAAAAGCCCAGAGTACGTAATTGTCATTGTGGTAATTGAGGTTATATGAAGCAACACTCAGTACACCCTATTCATGTTATGTATGTCCACCTAACAGCTTAATAGCCATTCAATAAAATGGTAGAATTAGCATTGCATCATTTAAATTATAGGTTGAGAGCAAAAATATATTTATAAGGTCTCTTACGAAGTCAAATGTTTGTTTGACTTCACTAGAGACCAAGAGACAAATGGCCAAATGGCCATAAGTTTGATTATGGTAAATTCTAAAACATCTGGCCTCAACAGTAATACACACTATTATTACTTTTGCATTCAGAGCTGAATTTCATGTTGTGTAACTGCAACATGGTTACAGTATATTATGTTGTCAAGAATAGCGTCAGCCTTATGATGAAAAGCAAAATGAACAAATGCATCTTGGTTTTCAGCTGTTTACTTTGTTGATGTGCTGCCCTCTATGGGTTTAATCATATTTACTGTATCTTAGGGCTGTCAGACTTAATGCGTTTATCTTTGTGATTCATTTGAAATGTTTAATGCATTAAAAAAATATTAATGCAATCGACGCTGCATCTTTTCCATCTTCAAATTACTTCCTGTTGCTGTGGCCCAGGAGATTTCTCAGTGGCCTCACGGTCGTTTTGGCCTGGCTGCCGTGAATTGTCAGCTTGACCAGTGGCAGTGATAATAATGGCAAGCAGGAATGAGTTGACAAATGCTGCTGTGTCCTCACACGAGGAACCCTCTACTTATGGCTACTTCTGTACCAATCGCATTGGCGAAATGGTCTGGGCGGACAGAAGAGTTAAGGTGGAGCAGAGAGGGAGATAATTATAAAGATAGTCCTTGCCACAGAAGCAGCTAAATTCTGCAAAATAAGCGACATGTTCGCAAGGGACCAGGTCAGTCAACACTAAAACACACACAAACACATAGAACTTCAAGTAGCCTTAGGGCCCGATCACACCAAGACGCGTCGCTAGAAACGCGTCGCTAGCAAAACTATTGTTTCCTATGGTACAGCGCGACTGGCATGCGCTTTTGTTATTGCGCTGTGCTTCGAGTTTTTTTACGCGCATAAAAGTTTAAATATTCTCAAGTTTTCATCGTCGTGCTGTTCGTCAATGTGACAGTTGGCCCAGGTAGCCGCTCTTTGGCGCAGGCAGCGCATCTCTGTGTGATAGGAGGTTTATCAACTCGCTTTTGAAGCGGCCGCACTTTTAGCGACGCGTCTCGATGTGATCGGGGCCTTAGACAAGCTAATAATAGTGACACAGTTTGCATGTCTTCGTGGATAAATTATATTACAACAAGAACCAATGCAATTGTAATATGACATTGAAGGCAATGTTTCAGCTAGTAAAACAGCTACCATTTTCTATGTAAAGTGTATAGTGGAATAATTACGACCTGAGCAGCGAACAACATAAACACTCCCTTTGTGCGTTGTAATCTGCCCTCCTGGTAAACTGGACTGCATATATATAGCTCTATTCCAACCTTCTGGCAGCTCAAAGCTCTGTACAGTATTGCCTCACATTCATCTATTCACAAAAACATTCATACACCGATGGTGATGACAACCATGCAAGGCTCAACCTGACATCCAGGAGCAGTTAGTGTTAGGTGTCTTGCTCAAGGACACCTCGACACTTGGTGAGGAGTTTGCGTGATTCGAATCATCGACTACTGAATCATCTCCACTGCCACCCTCCTCTGTTCATTGTTTACATACTGTATCTTGGCAGGTACTATGTTAGCATACTGTACTGCGCATGTGTGTGGGTGACACACGGAAAATGTTTTTGCTGAGATACTGGTTTGCTTATTGTGACATCTAGTGGCAGAAAGTCATACAGAGCAAATAAATAAAAATAAAGTCTATAGTCAATGTTATAAAGGCCATAAAAAAATCTGTGTTTACTGTTTTTAATGTAAGATGTCCTTGAGTGTCTTGAAAGGTGTCCAGAAATAACATTTATTATTATTATATAACACTTTATCGAAATGATACTGCCCTGGCAGTAGCTACAAATTGTTTTATATTGCACATCGGAAAAAATAGTGATTAATCGCAATTACACAATATCATGCGATTAATCATTTTAATCGTTTGACAGGCCTAATATATACCGTATATATACAGTATATATATACACACTAGGGCTGTCCTGAAAACCATTTTACAGGTTTATAATACTTGATGGCGTTTCAGAACGAGTATTGAATACTCGTTCTCAAAAACACCATAAAAATCACTCAACTATAATTAATGTTTCATAACATGTTAAAGATCAAAGCTTGCGGCAGGACTGTTTGCAGGTTTTCAATAGCACATAAATACAACAGCACGTACTAAACTACTCACATATGAAGTGAGTAGTAGCCACCAGACCACCAATAACAGTAAGCATAGTCCACCGATCGAAAACAATCAAACTATCTTGGTACATTCGCAAGGGTTCAGATAATCCAGTAAAATATTTAGTTAGGGGTTAGGGCTGGACGATAATCAAAAAGTAATCGAAACCGAAATTTAGAACCTCTAACCGATTGCATTTTCCCAGGTTGGTTTTTTCAATAAAATAAAAAAATCCCTCAATGAAGTTAGTCGAAAATAGAGGGACGCATGTTTACAGATATGCCTATTTGTTTGGATCCGAAACACCCATCTTTTTTGTGACAATCCCAGGCAAAGCAATAAACCATGAATTGCAATAAACTAGTAATATCTACTGAGAAAACGCTGCTGTTTTACTATCAACAGTGTCAACACCGACAGACGTACGGTGGCGTGCGTCACATAATATTAGAGCAAAACAGACTTGTATGCGTGACAGACAACTTACTATAAAACAATGTAGGGTTTCTAACACCTGTTACTGTTAATATATCTACGTCTTGTAGGTCTTCTACAGCTTTTCCAGATACCCGTAGCTTTCTTCTTCCTTCCAAATTTGAAGCGAAGACATTATTACCGGTGCCATTCCCATTGTTGGTCAATTTTGCAGTAGGCATAAATAGAAGGAAGCGCTCATTGATTTCAACTGCGTGATTCAACCGACCGACACGTTACGTACTACAGGCCAGGGTAAGTAGATTATTGACTGTCAATATCTTTTACTTTAAGATAGTAATTATGACTCAATTTAGCTTTCATTATTTAATGGTTTAGCCCTTTGCTAGCAAAAAAGTTATCTTGCTTTCACAAAATAAATAACTTTTTATATTGTTAACTACGGTGTGTGTAGTCATGTGACTCCCTCCCCTCCAGTCAGCTGCATGGAAGCAAAAAGCGCTCCAAAAAAAAGGCGAAATAATTGTTCATTAATCATAATCGAGGCACAATGTTCAATAAATCATGATTTTGATTTTAGGCTACATCGTGCAGCCCTATATTTTGTCCAACATTGCATTAATAAATACTGCACTGCCTGCTGTTGCGACAGAAGTAATCTTCCATTCCTAGCTTCAGTGAGCACATACAGTATAAATATAGCCACGCTCTCAAAATGTCCGCTTTGACTGACACGTCAATTGACCCAATCAGAGCTGTCCAAAATCAAATACCCGAATAATCAAATATTTGGGGCCAGCCCTAATACACACACACACACACACACACATAAACGTGAATGTTACATACTATAGAAATATACATATTATTCATTCAATTAAGGTAAATTCATTTTATTTTAACATGCCATATTTCATATATGGATTGTACAGTATATGCGTTTGTAAACCCTGATCACATAATTCAATGAAATTACAAATTTACCTTCCCCTTTAAATGAAATTACCCATGCAGATTAGGCCAGCAGCTATACAAATCCCCCCCCCCCTTCCCTAACTATTAACAGCGAATGCCATTTTTGTCAAATGACCATGAATGCACAGCTTCTTTTCCATCAGCCTGGTCAGACTAGGCTTTATAGTGTTTCGATGGGGGGAAAACACTGTGTTTTGCATTGCAACATGAGTTTGAAAAATCTAACAGTTCATGAGAGGCAAGCACACGCACACACACACACACACACACAGACAGACACACACACACACACGCACATGCACACACACACAGACACACGCACACACACACACACACACACACACACACACACACCTGACGTAAACCCTGTACAGCAAACAAAGGCACACATTGTCTTAAACAGACACACACCCACATACACATTGCATGCTTACATCCTGCTATTATCATCTATATTTTTCTAACATCTCTGGCTTCTCTAAACATGAATTACATAAGTCATAACATCAGCCCTGATGTGTTTGTATCAGGGTCTTTGGTGAGAGGACCACAGTCATTCGGAGGTAGTAAATAAACGCTCTCGCCACACACAGACACACACACAGACAGGAGACACCGGCAGTAGACACCGGGCGGTCGATAGCTGCAAGGTTAACCTAAGGTCTTGTATACTGTGCAGGGTTCATGTCAGGTGACGTGCACGAACACACGCAGCCATCTGCCCTTCCACTCTTGCCGGCGCCGTTGTGTAGCTCTCCTGGTGCACGTGTGTGTGCACGTGTGTGTGCACGTGTGTGTGCTACCAGAAGATTTTGACGGAAAACTGATCTTTGAGCAAATGTATTTTCTGCTCTGCGTTGTGTGTGTGTGTGCGTGTGTGTGTCAGGGGGTTATAGCTACAGACCAGAACACTATTTCACAAGAAAATGTTTCTTTCCTTCTTGCTTCCTTGTGAAAAGAGCTTCCTGACAAGTCTCATTCTGCTCTCTGCCTGCATTCCCATTTGTAGCTTTTCTTTTGTTTTAGTACTTTGGCTTATTTTTGAATATATCTCACATTGATTATTGGGCAAGAAGAAAAGTTGATTATGACTTGAATTATTTTCTGGGATTCCCGTGTGGTTGAACCCAGTGTTTCACTGTGAAACACTGTAGTTTTGAGGTTTATTCCCTAAACAGCGGGAGAGACCGATTGAAGTGTCCACAAGAGAATCTTTTTTTTAATTTTTTTATATCAAACCTTGAAACTACCTTGAATCTGAGCCTCAATGATGAATTAGAAAGAAAACATTTGAGAGTCTGTCTTTCTTTCTCTTTCTGTGAGAGATTTTTTTGTCTCTGTGTGTCTTGCCTATAGGTGGAGCATGTGCTGCTCTTGTTCGCCTGCTCTCATTCCACAATGAAGGAGTTGTGTTTTTAATAGCGTAAATACATAAATAATGGATTTTCATAATATACAGCAAGCATAGTGCCTTGAGCTTAATGTGTGCAATATATGAATGTACCTTTAACAGATACTCATGGTCTAAGAACAGGCAAGCGTTATAGAGGACCAGTTGAATTGCCAAGAATCTGTGACCTCCTCCTGACCCCATAAACACCGAGCAAGAATAGCATTTATGTGAGAACACCATTGAGGTTAGAAGTTCAACATCTGATCTTCAAGTGAGCTGTGCTTTGGTTTGCTGTCTAGTTGCACTAAATGTTTGATCATTCATTCAACAGTCCTTGCAATAATCACACCTTTTACTTTGTTCTCATTTAGACTAAGGAGGACAATCTACACTGTCTTCATTAACTCTGCTTAAATGCTAGCCAGTTTAATTATATTATGGCCAAGAATGAACTGCACCTGTTGAACACTGCTTAATGCAAGTACTATGATGAATGAATCTTCATTTTAGCTGTAATAGTAAGCAACTTCTAACCAGGCTATTTGTTTTCTGTTATAATAGAAGCTGCTTCAGTTTCTGGTGAATGTGAAGTGGATTGATGATATTGCCTACATTCTTTAGCTTCACAAGTATTGTAGCTATTTAATTAGTTTTTTGGTCTTTGATCTAATAGCACAAACCTCTAAGCTGCATTACATCTGCTTTTGTGTTCTATAGCCTCGTAGGTAACTACCTACCCTTTGACGCCTGAATATATTTCTAATTATATAAAACCATTTATTTTGTACTTTTTACTTTGAATGTGATGCAAAAGTAATTTGAGATTGTACATTTTTATGGCGTCCGTGGGATCTTGCCCGACCCGGGGTGCGCCAGGTTCGGCTTGGGTTTCACCGAGATCCCGCCGATTTTCGCCCGAGCAAAATTCAGCTATACTCTAAATGTACATACACTTATTTGTGTAGTAGCAGTTGATATTATAACAGGAATTAACTAAAATGACATTTCCTAAAGAAAATACATGTGCTAAAAAACATTATTTATATGCAGCCAATTTAGCCGAATTTAGCCATTCTGAATGGATAGAGCAAAGTCTAGGGATGTGCGCGATTAGTCGTGATCATTGCTAGTCAGCACAATAAATACTAGTCAGTTAAACGTATTATTGTGGTGGCTCAATCAGTGGTGGCTCAATCAGTCGTTCCTGCCTCAACCTGCACATGAAACATGCAAAACACTGTTGATGCTGCGAGTGGAGTTGGTAGTTGGTTCGATTCAATCATACAGTACAACTGCATTAAATATCGTTAAAAATCGGGCCGTCGGATTCCTACTGTTCATCTTTGTTTAAGTTAGGCTAAATAGCATTTTGCTAAGCTTAACTAGCTACGGTAAGATAATTAGCTAACGCTTTTCAGCACAGCCAATGTAGCATACAGATAGTCATGCAGAATCAATATAAAGTGAAGAGTTTCATTATCCCATGCTGCCTGTGAATAACAGAGCTGTATTGGCACTCGCCACTGTTGTGCCGTAGGCTACTGTAACTGTTCATCTTCTGAAGATGAAGCGGTTGGATTATTTTTTTTAATGAGGAAAGCTAAAACGTGATCTCCACCCACTGAGATTTTTGAGTGTTTTGGTATTTTTAGACTAATCAACTAGTCTGAATTTAAATTTTTGTTTATCCGACAGCGAAATTAGTCGCTAGGAACATACCTAGTCGCGACTAACAGAAATCGTCAAATAACGTTAAAAACTAAAAAAGACGTTTATTCCAAAATTGTTAGCTGTATAAGTAATCAATAAGCTTGTGCATATGTTTTTATTTTAGCACAACTTAACTCCTTTTGCACAAATTCGTCATATTTGCAGCCTCAAAAGCACATGAAATATCAAAAAATAAGTTTCCTAGAACCGGATGTAGTTCCCACTCCGACCGGTCCTAGGAGAAACCAGTGCATGCAAAAGGTTCCTACGTATGCACTGAACATACACAAACCAGAATTGGGGGAATACATACGCTATTTCTTGGCTGCAGTCTGACTGGAACTGGTGTGTCACGAATACGCCTCAATCGGTGTCAAGGGATTAATAAGGCATCCCTGTATATAAACATAGTTCTCTATATCAGGGGTTCCGAAACTTTTTTGTGCCAAGACCCACCTAGAGAGGAAATCACATTTTTTAAATTAAGTATTATTACAGCAATGCTCTTGGAAGTGGTACAAATTCAAAGGTACCAAGGGTTCAAATGGTATGCTACCAGATATATATTGTGTGCCTTTTTTGACTATCTCTTTAATTACACTCTGCTGTAGTGCATTTTATGCACATACTCTATGGTTAATAGCGCACATTTCTATACAGCAAAACCCCTGATAGTGCTATCAGGTGACAAGGTGACAAGAGAAAATAAACTAAATAGAAATTACAATTAGGAGTCCAAAGCACGATGCGTGTATACAATTACACTTATTAAGGAGCAGGTAATGGTTAAGACACCTTGTGTAATGATGGTTACAGGTGGGATGGACATATTAGTGGTATTATCCAAGAACATTTAACTGGGAGTCAATCACCTTAACCGCTATAGCCTATCTTGCATCAATACACTGACATGGACACTTTAATGATATTAGTGAATGTGGATCGCTTAAGCAAACGCTTTGTGATGGATATCAACCTAAATGTATCTGGAAATGAATTCCCATTCAAATAACTTGGACGAATGCCACTTTTGAGAAGTATGGTTTTGTTCTGTTATGACTTTTAAACGCATGGGTTTCCATAATGTCGTGTAGGATTTACAGCTTTCTCGTCCCCAATTTACATTAAGCTTTACTGCAGTGTGTTGTTGGGTCCAGATTGGTGTCATTAGGCTATAGAAGAGCTTGTGGTTGTTTGAATAGCTTTAGGTTGGAGATCTTCCATGAATGCGTGCGCAGATGTTTCAAGGGCACACACATGAACGTGTGTATTATGTCACATGCAGTGGGACGTTTATAGCTATAAACGGTAAAATGTGAATACACTATGCGTGTGTGGGTGTTTGAGCGTGCATTATTTTTAGTATGTTCCTATTAGCTCCATTTAATTGCAATATCTATGACAAGATAATAGCTTGTGTGTGACAATCGGTGCATGTGTACACACACATTCATGTCCATCCTGTGTAATTAGATTTGCAACACGATAATTACGTGTGTGGACCTGCCGGTGAATATGAGAATACATGCATTCATATTTGTATAATTACATGGTTTTTGGCAAGACAGCGTGTATGTGCGTGTGTGTGTGCGTGCGTAGATTGTTTTGTGACTGTGTAAACACACACAGTGTGTGGTTGCTTATAAAAGGTGGCCACTGGCCATGAAATGCATTTTACAGATTGTGTAGCCAACAACAACAATTTAGCTTATGCACAGATTTCCATTGGATGTGAAAGCCAAATCTTTTAATTGTGGGTTGAACAGGTCACGAGATATAAATGTGGTTGTCATAATAAGGGTTGGTACAATGTGAATGTGTGTGAGTCATTTAAATGTAATTTTGTGTCAGACCAAACACAGTTGAGCATTTTTATTTAATGTGTTTAGGATGGATGGACTATTGGAAATGTCTGCAGCTGTGCCAATATACTCCTATGGGATAACATGGATACTTTGACTACCTTAGCTACCCACGCCTGGCACTACAGTATGTAAACTATGCGGAAAAGGATTTTATTCCCCATCTCACATACGTACATGGTACATGGCTTACAACACGTAAATACAGTACAGTCTTCATTTAGCAAGATTTAGACTTTTTCAGTATAAAACATTTCAATCAATACATTCAAAACAATTCATTTTGCCACTTGCAGTAGACTCACCACTAAGATTTTGCGATGCGTGTGCCGCCATATTGGTGGCTGTAGATTACGCAGCATGTTGACAACACAACACACAGAAATATGTTGTGGTTGTATCCACTACACCAGCATTGTATGCAACATATCGCTCTCAGCTCTGCAACAACTCAAATAAAGCTAATGCTTTATAAAGACTGGCTGCCCTCCTTTCAGCTCATTCTGCCTCCAAGTCATTGACCCTGGTCTGTCCTTGGTCAGCTGTCAACACGCTGAAAGGTTTGATGCAAATCGCAGTACATTCCCGGTTTAGCTCTGGACAGACACTCGCCTGCCATTAGTCCAGACAGGTGTAATGAAAGGGACCTGTTGTGCGAATGTGTGTGTGTGTGCATGTGTGTGTGCATGTGCAGTGTCTGACAGTAAAGGGCAAGACACATATAACACGATTCACTCGTCACCCGCCGCATTGCAGTTGAAAGTTGATCGTTACTGAACGTTCAAGGATCTGGTTGCCTCTGTCTTGAATGTTTCCCAGCCAAAACGTTAACTTAATTTGTCAAGCAACGGTATCCTTAGCTCCCATCTGCAGTCACCTCAAGTTGAGATTAGTTTATCTCAGTGCCAAACATTGTTTTGCCTGTCATCACTACAAGTCACTGAATTTCATTGATGTTTCATGGTCACTGTAGAAGCACAAAGGTGCACATACAAATCTCCCCGACAGAGACATTTGCAAATATTCAACATAAAGATATATTTTAGGCATGAAACAATCAGCTCTCGCAAAGGTTAATTGCTTCAGAAAATGTGCTAAACTGTCCTTGCCTTGCTTTACGACCTCATAGCAAATATTTAATATGGCTCTCAGACCAGCCTTGGAATGTTCCTCTAAACTTGGCAATCTTAGTTACTGTAAACTACATTATGTTCTGGTACAGCAAGGACTCACTTTTGAAATGCTCCAGTCTTTCTTTAATTCATTATTTTTTTATCCAGCCATTCTTCATATTGTGTTACGTCTGTGTGAATTTGTGTGCGGAGACATGAAAATATTTCCGCACACGGGTCTGTATTCCGGCCATACAGTAATGAAAAGTACAGAATAACCAGCAACTTCTTTAAACATGGTTATAAGTGTAGCTAGCAGGACATTTAAATGTCTCATTCCTCGTACGTAAAAGCCATATAACTGTATTTATGTATTTATATTTACAGGTTACAACAAGTTACCGTTGTGTTTTTTATTCTAGCTTGACAGGTCAAATCATCCACACTTTTCCTACCTCTCTTGCCTGCTATCTATCAAACACTCCCTCTCTCTCTCCTCTCCTCTCTGCCTCACCTCCCCCCTTCCCTCTCTCCTCAATCAGGGGCTCTACCTCTCTCTCTCCTCTCCGTCTCCTCTACACTGTGGGCGTCAGTTCTGCCAGCTCAGCACAACCCAGACATGCGTAATTATCCTGTTTCAGCCTGTAGGTGCAGGGGCGAGGAGGAGAGAGGAGGGGAGGGATGAGAAGAGGAGAGGAGGGGAGGGGAGGGAATAGAAAAAGAAACGATGAGGAGGAGAAATACAGAGGAGGGGAAGAGGGAGTGGAACAGAGAGGGACAGCAGCCAGCAAATACCCCCCCCTCACCCACCAACCCCAAATGCATCTGCAGCACATTTGTTACTTTACTGCCCCGCAATGCTGCTGGCTACCTGCTGTCACGCTGCAGGCTGGCAGAGAGACACATACGCACACACAGGGAGAGAGAGGGGGAGAGAGATAGGGGCAGCGCAGAGATGGGAGGGGTGCCGGGAGGAGAGCGAGACAAAGTTACGCTGAGTGAGAATGAGAAATGATGGCGAGGGGGAGAGAGAGGTCACAGACGAGTGGAGAGAGAGAGTGAGTACAAGTGAAGTGGAGAGGGGGGGTGTACAGGGTTGTTTAACCGCGCGAGACTGAAGTAGACCCCTGTTGCCGCGCAAAGTGCACCGCTCAGCTCGAACAGAAGCAACAACGCGCATCAAACGCCTTTAAGGTCACTCCTATACGACCGGCGCGCACGACACCGGAGTTGGCCGACAGGCCTGTTGGCATCTACGGAAGACAGACCACGGTGATATTTCACAAACCCCCCCCCTCATCCACCACACACACACACACACACCTATGAAATATCTCTTTAATATGTTATCGGGGTATAAATGTCGATTTTTTTTCGGGTGCCGTGATGAAATGACCCAGAATCCCCCCCCCAACTTTCCCCCCCTCCCCCACAAATCAATAGCGTGAGATGGGTGGCGTGTGCACAGAGCAGGGGTGTATGCTGATGTGGCCATTAGCATCAGAGGTCATAGCGCGCTAGCCTTGGTTTAATAGGCCTGGTTATGGCCATCAGACAGCGGCTAATGTATTAGCAACGCGCCGCGCCTTGCGTTTTATAAAGCTTTGTAATGCCTGTCTCGCTGCAGTTACACCAGCTCTCTCAACCTTATAGGCTGACACACACACACACACACACATGCACGCACACTACAGGAATACACACGTACTTACACGTATAAAAAAAGACAGGCGCACTCATAAACAGGCACCCAAGGACACTGTGAATAAAACACACGATACTACAGGCAGGAACACACAAACACGCTGGCTCGTGCACGCGCACGAACCCACAGCTACCGGCACGTACCGACGCTCATAAACTGACATTCAAGGACGCTCGCAGAAATTACACACCGCACCAAAACACACACACACACACACAATGCCAATAGCCTGCTCCATGGATTTGTCACAAGCAGGGAACACTGTGTAATATCAGAGACACAAACAGGTAATACACACAATCAGACACCCGTGCACAGCAAGACAACCACACACACAAACACACACAGACACGCCACACATAAATATAGACACACACACACACACACACACACTGATACACACATACTAGATGCACGTCTAGCCATCAAAGTAAAGGCATATGACACATGACACATGCGCTGCGTGTCTGCATAAGTGGTTGTCTCTTCCACATTAGGGTCTGTTAGACACGCCCTGGCTTTTCACTCTAACGGCAAATCAAATGGAGGACAGTGTCCCAGCTCAGCCATCAGAAACACTTTTCTTTCTTTTTCTTTCTTTTTTGATACCAACAGCATGTATTGGTTGGCTGTAATCTCCTGCTTATAGCTTTGATTGACGCCTGTTGGCACCGCCTTGACCGCAAATTATTTGGAATGAATTAGTGTGGATCAGGATGGTGTCTCCAGTCTAGTCCACAGGAGTACGTATGGTGTCAGTATGGTGGACAGTATCTCTCTCCCAGTTTAGCTCTGGTTATTATTACATAATAACAATAATAAAATAATAATCAGGGAAGGGAAGCCGTCCAACTGAAGAAGGAGGCCTTTCGGGATATGTTGTCCCAGAAGTCTCCGGAGGCGGTTGCAAGGTACCGACTGGCCCGAAGCAGGGAACCATAGCTTAGGTGTGCCGACCATGGTGCCGACAGCGAAAATGACCAGATGATTCATCCACTCAACGGTCAAGTATTTTTTTGAAAGTACAGCCATTCACAATGTACGGCATTCAATATACGGCTCCCCAGATGGACTTGTGACAACAATTCCTCTGGCATGTCAGGTTAGGGGTATCACACTACTCAGCCTCCCTGCTAAAGTCTACTCCAAGGTGCTGGAGAGGAGGGTTCGGCCGTTTGTCGAACCTCAGATTGAAGAACAACAATGCGGATTCAGTCCTGGTCGTGGAACAACGGACCAGCTCTTTACTCTCACAAAGATCCTGGAGGGGGTCTGGGACCTGTGGATCTGGAGAAGGCGTATGACTGTGTCCCCCACAAGATACTGTGGGAGGTGCTGCGGGAGTATGGGGTGAGCAGGTCCCTTTTAAGGGCAATCCAATCCCTGTATGTCCAGAGCGATAGCTGTGTACAGATTATAGGCAGTAAATCGGACTCGTTTCAGGTGGGGGTTACACTCCGGTACATTTCGGTGACCTGGGGATCTCGTCGCTGCTTTTTGCAGATGATGTGGTCTTGGTTGTGACAAAAAGAGAGCTGAGCCGGGCAATTTTCGTTCCTACCCTTACCTATGGTCATGAAGGGTTGGTCATAACCTAAAGAACTAGCTCAAGGGTACAAGCGGCCGAAATGGGTTTTCTCAGGAGGGTGGCTGGCGTCTCCCTTAGAGATAGGGTGAGAAGCTCAGCT
>JAODUK010050973.1:0-19082 GCA_027564635.1 Typhlichthys eigenmanni
ATATATACACACACACGCACACATGCACACACACACACACACACACACACACACAGTATTAGCCAGTTTAGGGCTACTTTAGAATAATACAGAAATTACACTGGCCTTACTGAAAGCTGTGGCATATGTTTGCATGCTATGAGGGTAATTTGCCTAAAATCAAATCTAAAACAGAAGTATATTTCACAAGGTACAACATGATGCACTCTTATATTATATGTAAATATATTCATACATTATATGAAAAAGTATGTTTTGGCAATTGATGTGAAAAGCTTTCATTGATAAAATGATACACTCAGCTTCAAAGGAATTTCTCTGTTGATCACATGATGAACAGTTGGCCTATGAGCACATTTCCTGAAACTGGATTCTTCCTAAAACCTTAGGTTATACAACATTATTTCAGATGGAAAAACCTTGCCTATCATACTGTAACTCAGACCAAGACAAACAAAAATGCTTATCAGTCTAGGGTCAACCCAAATATTATGCAATGTTACAGTAGGTACTGTAGTCCAGTAGCCAGATAGCTGTTATTTGTTTACTGAATTAGATGTTAACTGATGTTATCTAACATCAGTTAGAATCAAACTGTTAATGATAAACTGATGTTAGATAATGGCTACACTACAAAATACCAGATTGTGGTGGAATCATTCAGAAACAAACATATTTGCCCTAATGTATGCAATTCATATTTACATTTTCGTGTAAAAGCAAATGATACTGTACTGTGTACATATGAGAATTACAATAAAGTACATGCACTATTAAGAAGTTCCGAGAACCATTTTGAACACAAGGCTTACTGTAATCTCAAACTGAAGATCAATATCTTTACTTCAGTGTCTAGGAAGTGTAATTCTGAGGTTAGGTGACAGTTCAAAAGGAAGTAACTGCTTAATTTAAACATTGAACTATCTAAAGATGTTCATATAGAGGAGCTGGCCAGCCTCTGTACAGTTTACTTTAAAAGCTACAAAGTAAACTGTCACATACATGTGTATACAGACAGCAGCCAGACACAGCTGTACAAATCATGACTCAGATTTAACAGCTAGAATATAGAAGCACCAGCTATGCTAAAGATTCCATGGCCTTTGCAGAAAATAAAAATATACAAGGATTTGGCCAACTTTAGTGCACATCACTACTTTATAATAATAATAATAATAATAATAATAATAATAAAAATCTTTAAAAAAACAAGCACTATATTGTATTCAATATTCATTTGACCAACAACCAGTTTACAAATGTGCCATATTGTGATTAATTAATAGAGTTTAAAACAATAATAAAATCTCAGATTTCTCTCTGGCACTTTGTATTAGTGTTTTCTATTTCTATGTTCCATTGAGTTTACTCATAGACAAGTACTGGTATACATTTCCATTTATGATCAAGGTCATTTGGGGCATCAAATTACATTTGAAATGGAAGGCAAATGAAAAACAAGAGAAATGTATGAATGAAATAAATAAATAAAAATAACCCAGGGTATTAAAACAAACTTTAATTTTTTTTATACATGTGGCGCTTGAAATATGACATTTAAAGGGATTTCTGCCAAGGGATTACATTGGATGCACATTTACCCAATTCCTGTTTGGGCCTTTACTAATAAATAAAAAAGAAACACAACAGCTATGCTCAGGTGTGTGTGTGTGTGGGGGGGGGGGGTGTTAAAGAGGGATAATAACCAGGATGTTACACAGGGTGAAGACACTTCCTGTTCTGCTCTTTATGCTCTGGCTCAGGTTCCTGGCCTTTCAAGGGACACTAACATGCCAGACAATTTGGTCAGCATGTTCCATTTTGTAAGCCAATTTATGGGAAACATTCTGGAAGAATCATTATAGAAAAACTTAAAATGTACTTCCTCTATTGCATTTCATTAACCTTTTTTTATATTACTTACTGTATATGATCTTGTATTGGCTTCTTTGAGAAATAGAGTAGACACTTTCCCTTTGATCATGTTTAAAATACAGCACACAAACCAGGAGCAGTGTATAATTATGACTAAATTAATAAATGACCATTTTAAATGTTCAAACTTGCTTCAATACATGAATGAGCAACCATCTTGCCCAAAATATCCACATATAAACCACATACATCCAGTTCAAGAGGTGTCTGCTTAAACGAAAGGCAAAGTCATTTATGTTATGGAGTCCTAGAATGAATGAGTCTTCTTGCTCTTCTACCCATGGCATCTCTTGTTGTAGACACACATGTGTGTGTGTGGGGGGGGGGGTGTTGGATGACAGGCTTCTGCCATACATCTGTCCATTACAGAGAAACATTAATGTCATTTTCCGTGAACGGCTCGTTACTTCCTCTTTTTGGCACGCAGCCTCCTTCCTCTGCTGGAGGAGGGGCCTGCCATGTCCACGGCGCTGTCTGAGGGGCTGGTGCCGATGTTGATGTGTCCCTCCTGGATTTCAGTGCGAGCCTCTGGGGACAGGTGCTCCATATGCTGC
Source organism: Typhlichthys eigenmanni (assembly GCA_027564635.1). Taxonomy (NCBI): domain Eukaryota; kingdom Metazoa; phylum Chordata; class Actinopteri; order Percopsiformes; family Amblyopsidae; genus Typhlichthys; species Typhlichthys eigenmanni. The sequence continues at coordinate 2,490 of JAODUK010050973.1, forward strand.
TGGGTCTCCAGGTAGAACATCACATCTCTCAGCTGCTCCTGCAAGTCTGCTATGACTGCATCCTTCCTCTCTCCTGAGAGCACACACAAACAACATCATCATCATGCCTTGGTTCTTGTGGAGCACCAGGCAACAGAGGACCTGAAAGTACATAGTTCTGACTAAAATATATTTAGAGACAGGCTGCAACGCAGAACAGCTCAGAAGATAAAGCACAGAACACAAAAAGTCAATTGAACAGTTCTAGTTGTTTTTTGTTTTTTTTAAACCTGTTGCTCACCGGTCTCTCTCGCTTTACGCTCCTCCTCAGCCAGCTTGGCTTGGAGCTCAACCTGATTGGCTCTTAGACAGCGGTTCATTTCCTGCTCCTCCTTCAACTCCTGGCTCAGCTTCGCCACTCTGTTATTTAACTGGCCACACCTGAGATAGGAGGACCCAACGACGCTACTGTTTCAAAACTGGTTCTTAAAGCTAGCCTATATATAAACTAATGTCCTTTAGATTAGAGTGACCAACCCAAAACTACTGTCAGCAGAGCGTCATTGTGTTTGTATACAAACCGAAATCAGAAGGACTTGCCTAGTCAACTTACATGCACATAATCTCCACCTACTTTTTCTCTACACCTTGTTTATCCTTCGACAGCTCTCCCACGCGTCTCTCCAAGTTATCACAGCGCTCTATGGTCTCCTTAAACTTGGCCTTCATGTTGTTGATCTGTAAAGCAAGAATGCATATTTAAAAAAAAAAGTGTCTGGATGCTATGTGATCAGATACAGTTTATCCATTAATGTAGGGGCCGCACAGTCCTATGCTAACCGATCCACCTACTTATACAAAGTAATAGACTCTGCTACTTCATTATTGTACCACTCTGTACCTCCTCAGCTGTTTCTTTCTCCAGATGAACAATCTTATTCTCCCAGTAAATCCGTTGGGACTCCAGCTGACTTGTCAGCAAGTATGAGTACTATGGGAGGGAGGAAAACGCATACAATTGAAGTGGAATGCAACATTTAAGGCCAATTGGAATGCAGCCGTGCTGCTATTATTTAGGTCACGTCAGGCCATTACATTTACGTCTCGAGGAGCGGCACACACAATTCACAGGGAAAATGATGACCATGAAAACCACAACGTGTTTAAGCCAGCATCTACTGCCTAAGGGAGGTTAACACATGTACGGATCCACCTGATCCGGACAGGTCTAATGTGGTTTGTGTGTTAGTGGATGAAAGATGTTTGGGAAAGACAGATGAAGTGCGCGTACCTCTAGCTGCAGAGCATCTATCTTCTCAGCATGGCAGGTGTCTCCTTCACATTCGTACTGCACCATCTTACCGTCGGTCTTGCTCGCCACCAGCCGGTGGACGTAGTTGTCTTGAACAATGAAACATTCAATTTAGCGCCACCAGAGCACGCACGCACGCACACGTGCACGCACACGTACACACACACACACAGTGACATACCCCCTGCATAGTCCCAGACGCGGTGGTTGGTGAGCTGCATCGCGTACGTGTGCTGCGTTTCCTCAAAGTGCTTGTAGGCATGGCGACTGACGTAGCGGCCGCAACCAATGTGGCCGCAGATCAAACAGATCCACAGGTTCTGCACACGGGGTGAAGCGCACATGTAGATCCCAGTGAGGTCAGGTTACCGCGCAGCGGATGGAAGATGCATGGCACAGTACAGTACAGTGCAGCTGGTTTCACAGAGACACATAGCAGTGTAGCGATTCTGTACCTCCTGAACGCCGCACTCGAAACACTTGTTCTCCTCCACGGGCTCTGGCGTTTGACAGTACCGACACACGGGACATCTGAGGAACGACACAAGAGCTTCAGCAAACACAGACCGCGGCTGTGGAAAGCACCGGTAGCCTCCATTGTCCCCCACCGAGCACAATGTGATACATTTACGGTACAGAACAGAACGCCTACAAACAAAATAGAACAAAAAAAAAAAAGCCAGAAACCAGCTGGGGCATGAACAGAGGAGAATGGTATACACAAACAGAACGACAGACTACGTAGTTCTACAGTAGTTCAGTACATGTGGTGGTTATTTCATTACATTCCAGTAATTACCATGTACAGTGTGTGTGTGTGTGTGTGTGTGTGTGTGTGTCTGTGTGTGTGTCTGTGTGAATGACTCACGTGGCATCCTCCCATCGCTGGAGACACTGACTGTGGAAGCTGTGGTTGCAGAGAGTGGTGAGAACGCCGTTGACAGACTCGTCCATTCTCTCCAGGCACACGGTGCACTTGGGCAACTCTGTCAGCTCCATCACCGGCAGGCTGGCCCCCTAAGGACCAAGCACACATTGGCGTGGATGGAGACATTAGGAGAAAGACTTTAGTTCCTCACCAACTAACCCTGGGCCCAGGTGGATTGAAGTTACTTGCGTCTATGCCAAACAAGCCCATGATAAGTACCAGAAGGCATCGCTGGTGTAAAGGTCTGCATCTGAATACATTTACTGTACAGTACACATGCTGTAGTAGTTCTGCTTATACGACTTTCTGAAGTCCACTTTGGGAGGATCACGTTGCAAACGTGTCACAGCCTCAAACATGTTCTGGTCTGGGGATGTCTGACACAGAGCTGACATAGAAAGTATAACATCATCTTTAACCTCGTTTCAAGAAGCTTTCTAGAGCCTGCTAGAAAATGAATAGAAACAATTGCTTACGAAAGATATGTTTGAACACTGTCGTCCAACACCGCTCACAACAACAAAGCCGTAGCACTACGCTTTGCTTCACAATGCTTTTCGATGTGTGGAGCGGCGTCGGAGAGGGCCGCAGAGTGACATTGTTTTGATTTGAGCTGGAAGTTAACAAGTGTTCGAGAATGACCCTGCCTTTAAGTGCACATGCAGAAATACCTGTTCAGACTTAATGACCTCCGCTCTCTCCACATACACCAGCTGACATACTGCTTCCTCAATAGAATTGAACTGGCGTCCATTACAAGCAGTGTAAAAACTGTCTGCGTCCGCCTGAGAAAGAAAACAAGGAGTGTCTAAATTAGCACTGTATTGATGTAAATGATATTGTCAACATACACTACACAGTAGCTTTTGTTTTATCGTTTTTACTGCATTTTTGTTCATATTTCATCCTTATAATTGTGTTGTTTAACTACCTTTTAGTTCATATTTCATCCTTTTTTAGTTTTGTTTGTCTATTTCCAAACATCAATCTAATTCCACATAGGCTCGAGTGAAAATGTGAATAAAGCCAATTACCATTCTGAAAGCAACCGACAATTAGTTTGATTGTTTCCTTTGTGACCAACAAAGCCACAGTCGTTACAGTACCTGAGAGCTGAACTTCACCAGCACCATGTACTGGTTCGGGGTGGAGTCCCGTATGATCTTCATGTGCTCCATGACGTCATTAAACGGTGCCACAAGCTTCATGAGGTCATGGCTGGTCATGGTGGCCGGGACGGTCAGAATACACAGCATGGCGCTGCGCTTCACATTTTCAGTCAGCGACGTCATCTTGCTGCAAGGGGACCAGGGAAGTGTTACACCCCTGAAGAGTGAACCAGCAACCCCCCCCCCCCCCACACACACACACACACACACACATGCACAAAGTGCACCTACTTGGTCTTGTACAGGTGCATGATACCATGGACTATCTCCACTGAGGGGTTCCCACTGAAGAAGGAGATCTGGTCTGGCAGCTGCTTGGAGGGGGAGTCAGGGGTGGTCTCCTTCTCTGCCGAGGCCTCCTGTGAACGGTCCTCAGTACCTGCTTCAGTCTTGGATGCCTGAGACTCACCTTCTTGGGAGGAGCCAGTGGCCTCACCCCCTCCTTTATCTACCAATCATGAGTGCGAGAATAGTGACCTTCTAGCATCATCATGTTACACAGGGTCATAATGTGGTAGTGTGTATTTAGTAGCAAAGCTGAGTAAAGACACTTTATAGAAATTATAGAAATGATGCAAAACACTACTTCTGCTAAGATATTAACACAATTAGATTACAGGTTGATATACACTGGACATAATGTAGGGATTTGTAATACTTGATGATAATGAATGGATGAACATACCTGGGTTGGGTTCAAAGGTCTCAATGACCATGTCTCCCATAGCTCTGCTGCCAAGATGTTGGTGTATGACAGCAGCTCGTTCAAGGTCTGTCTTTCCACTCAAAGTGTGTTTAGCTAACCGCAAAGCTCTCTCTTGCAGTTCTTCCACTGACATTCCCTCAACTACAAGGTATAACAGACAGGCATTATTTTAAAAGTACATTGTACGTTAACTCACATGCATAACACCCATTTTCAGACCACTGCTGAGTCACTGGATAGGAAGTTTCTGTCGCAGCTATGGTTGGCTACAACATACTACTTACTAGCAGTGATATATTGTCTAACATTAAACAAGTTTGCATTTACGGTGTTACCGGTACGGTACTAGTTTCCTTGCTAATAATATATACCGTACCTGGAAAATATAAATGTCACAATTAACTCACCAGCTGAATATTGGAAATCTTTTGGATATAGAGACTGGTCTGCTATTTCCAAGCGGATAACAACCAGAGACACATTCATGTGTCATACAATAAATAACAACTACCACGAGAAAACAATAATGTGACAGCTATTGCTGTACGTACTGCAGCTAACAGTACCGTACAGTACCGTACTAGCCGGCTAATTTCGCACAAGCTAGGAAGGCAAATAAAATGTCTTGAGGATGAAATACGATAAGATAATTTATAAAAAGGAACATATATTCATGTCCATAACCGCATAATATTACTTCTAATCTAAACAAGATTCACTGTTTGCGTCTGTTTACTGATAGTTCTTCTTCTTGTGATTTTGAAGTTGGTTATACCGGTACATCGTTACTGCCATCCAGAGGCTATGAATTGACATTCAACAAAGACAGTGACTGATAATATTGCTAATCGTAAATGTTGCAAAAATGTATGCAATCTGCAAAAGAAATAGGCAAAGTGTGTTTTATAATAAATGAGTACACAATATAACATCAATTTTACAATTGTGTATTAAAAACATTAATTTTTGGGATGCTGAGTCGTTTAAATTGTTGCATAGTTTATTTTGCAGTGTGACTACACACGTTGTCCAAAAAAGGTAAAAACACAAGTTATTTAATATTTACTAATTTTATTTAAAAAAAAAGCTTTGACATTCCAGTGTTTTTGTTTTCCCGTTTTCTAACAAAAGAAGGAAAAGGTGAGATGACTCCAGATTGTCAATCATTACTCTACACCAATAAAAAAAAAACTAAAAAAAAAACGTACTCATAATCTCTCCAACCACGGTTCTATTCAAGCAGTAGGGCTCGACTATTCAAAAGGCAATTATTTGCAGAGGTCTGTTTGTATGCGTGTTGTGGGATTGGGGAAATTACCATATCTTTAAAAAAAAATACACAACCTGAAACTAGAGAAACAACATTAAACATTGCCCAAACAGCTCTCAGTTAAAGCCATTTGCTGATAATTTAAATTAGTTAATGTCTGCTGAGGAACTTAGGGAAATTAGCCTTAATGAATTCCTGATGTATCAGATAGAAGCTTCCTGTTATATTTGTATACAGACTGAAGACAAAATATTATGCCAGATCCTTCAGAAAGTGTGGGTGACTACTTTGGAATGACCATTAACGTGAACACAAGACAAATCTCACATGTATGGCAGCCAGTTGCTAATTGTTAAACCAATGTTCTTGCACACATGTATTTCTGACTTAACATTTATTTACATTAGGTCCAATGTTAAATGATCTGTGAAACACATCTATTTAATTGGTTCATTACAGATGTGAGACCTTGTCTAAAAGAGCCATGAAAAAAAAATGTATATAGTACTGCATCTTAGCATAAAATAAGTCCTAGGTCTCAACTAAAAATTAGTTAAATTTTTTTGTTTAGTCAAGTTTGTTTTGGCTACTTACTCCAAAAGGTGTTTAGATGTTTAGTGTTCCAAATAAATATAATTATGAATTATGGTCTAAAACAAATGGACTCAAATAAAATGGGCGATACTACTACGTACTAGACATAGATGGCACCGTTCCTGCTGTAGAACAAGATTTTCTGCAGGATTGTTTGTGTGACTGGAATTAAGAAACATGATATTCAGTAAATAATTGTAGCATTATAACAGATTGTACTTTCAACGGTTAGAATTCTACACAATTTAAAATCGTATTTGGGCCATATCTTATTATTGTAGGGCTCAACCAAACTATTGATCACAGGCATGTTTTGAACCCCGTTATTACGAACAAAAAGAGGTAAGTTGAGATACCTTATTAAAATAAAGTAGTTTCTGTAATTAAATGTATGCTTGCTCTTACTAATACTGCAACTAGTGAGGTGGTTCAACTTTCAGTACCAAAAAAATTAAATACAAAATATATATAAAAAAAAGTTCAGTCCATAATCCTTCCATTGTCAGTAAGTTTGGTGTCCATTTCTTCATATAGCATTTCAGGCTATATGTGCCAAACGCACAACTGTGCCTACTGGATTTACAGGACAGGTAGGCTACAAAAGAAAACAGCTGCACACTGAATGTGTGTCACGACTTCAGCATTTTCACTGTCATTTACTTTGGTAGACAAACTATCGATGACCTAAGAGCAGCATAAAGGGAGAGAATGGGGGTAGGGCAAAGATAACCAACAAAGAAGTTAGTGGTTCATGGTCTTATGCTAATTATGGTGCTTAATGTTTTATAGTTCTGAAGACTATGTACAATAAATTATCTGTAGTTGTAGTTCATTTATATGCTGTGCTGAGTTTTAAAGAGAGCAAGGGGCCTTTTCATTTTCACCTGCAAAGAGTAACTTATAATGCATTGTGCTACAAGAGTTTTGAATATTGAGTGCGTGTGTGTGTGTGTGTGTGTGTGTATGTGTGTGTGTGTGTGTGTGCGCGCGCGCAGAGCCAAAGATACAATCTAGACAGCTCAACAATTCCAGAATGGAGATAAAAATAGAAAGTGGAAATAGATGAGTGAAAGAGACAGTGTGCTTTTTTTTGGAGAGGGAGGCGGGTGTTGACAGAGGCCTTGTGATGATTGGTGGGCTGACGTGGTGGCATGGATATAATATTCTTGATCTCAGTACAATTCTGTTCAAATCTTGAGGTTCTTTACAGTTTCTGCCCTCTTCTTCAGCAAGTCCCCCACTTCCTGGAGTGAGCGGAGGTAGCTACTTTGTACCTTGTCCATGGCAGCCCTGGTAAAAGACTCCTCCTCCTGAAACACAAAGAAACGCACGCAGATCAAAGCAGGGACGTCTTCTCAGAGAATAATAGGTGTCTTTAAACACTGGCATGTACCTGCGTGTGTTCTGTCAGGGTGAGACCAGACAGTTTTAGGGCTGTTATGCCATTCTCCTGCCCCTTTATTTGCTGTAAAGCCTGGCTTAGGAGCTCCTGCAAACTTCCTGTTAACTCCTGAAAGCCACACACCACTACTGGCTGAATGGGAGAGGAACCAGAAAACACATGATTGTAAAGAAAGACACCACCAGAAAAGTCAATGTTGGGCAATCCAAAAATAACTTGTTTTTTCACAGCATTATATACTGCAATTATATTTACAATGCGAAAAACAGTTTAGTTTGACAGTGTAAGAAAACAAGATTGCCATTTGTCTTCATTCTTGTAAGCACATACAAATTGATGTAAATTTCAGCCCTCAGACAAACAAAAAGTATTTGCATCCCTGACTCCATCCATCGTACTGAATGGAAGCAGTGAGCAACAGAACAGGCAAATTATTTAAACTAATAAAATATGTCAGCTGGAGGAACCTCATTGTCACCGATTTGGGAAATCACCTTTTCTAGGATGATGTACAAAACGTTGTTACCGTCTCGAGCGGTTACATTCCTACCTAGCAAAGTCGTCACATGCTTGCTTTGTGCTGGGAAAAGGATAGACCATTTTTGTCTATTCTTCTATTGATGTGTGGGGTCGATATCCTATATCACACGTCAGACCCAATTACTGTATATCCGGCCCGCAAGAAAATATACATTTCATAAACTGACACGTCCGGTATATAGGGCTGTCGCGGTAAAGAAAATGTATATGCAGTTATTTAAGTTGGCCCCCTGCAGTATTATCGGCATTTTTTTGTTTAGAATGGTCAAGTTCGTGGCGCAGAGCTTCCGAAATAGTGTGATTCGGGGGCATTTATAGGCAACATTGTCTCAGTCCGTGGTGAGACAATTGCATACAGCATAGGCTTTCTACTAATTAGTTCTGGTGCTCTGGCTGTACGTAGGCGATCACGAGTAACTGTTCGGAAGATGTTTGGACAAAATATCAGCTGGAAAATATGACTAATTAATTAAAAGAATATTAAATAGTGCAAGATCAAGCCTATGGCGCGCCACGCGTAGCCTACACCGCCTTGATGTAGGTAGCATGTAGACAGAAAGACGTGATGGCACAGTAGGCTGTTTTCGGTTGAACAACACAAAAGGTTAGGGGACAACATATTCCATTTTCTTTCCCCACATGAAATACAAAAAGAATCACTCGAGTGGGTGCGCGCTGCATGGCGTGCTTCCCAGACTAAGTACAGTACTTTACTAAACTGCGGTTGGGTTAGCAACACTGCGGTATTGCAATATTGCGGTTTTCGCAACAGTCCTACTGGTATATGATTAACGCACACTGCTGATACTACAAGTCCCAGAATGCATTGCAACAGTGAGCACGCTGACCTGCGCCAGTCCAGATGCATCTTTCCCTGATAAAATGTCAAATGCAACCACAGATCACTTGCCATACTGGCTAGTTAACAAATTGCATCTAAATGTTAAACAATGTATCGTGACAGACCCTGTTAACTTATTGAGACTAGTCGGATGCAATGTTTGTGTGCTTCTCCCTTTAAAACTTTAGCAAATGAAGAGCGCATTTTAGATTCTGTCATTGTCTCACAGAGACAGATTGTCCCATTGTCTGTATCAATCTCACTGAACAAGCATTGTGTAATCGTCTGTAGTTGTTTGGTGAATATACATGCAGGGTCTGTCTATCTGAGGCTATACAGCTCCCTCGTATGCTCGTACGAGGGAGTCTTGGTAATTCCTACTCTGAGGATAGTGGGTACAAGGGGATATACAGCACCGGCTGACTGCTGACGCTAACCAAAGCTCACTGGGTAAGAGGCATGTTTAAGGAGGATTACAGCGAGTTTGCATGATTTTATCGTGACTGGAAAACTACAGTACCAAAACTAAAGCCAAACTCTGTCAGTAGTAGTAATAATAATAATAACTATGGTAATAGATGACAATGGCGAATATAATGTAAAACATGGATTAAAAATGGGATACAATACCGGTATGTGTAGCCTAATTAGTGTATTTTTTACTTTTATAGATGTTCTATTAATGTGAATGGTGACGAGCACCAGCTAATTATTTCCAATGAAAGCCAAAGGTTTTTGCTCTCAAATGCTTTTTATTTCACCACTGCGAATATAGCCTATTGATGTGCTATGAATCGTGGGAAATATGTCAGATCAAGACTAAGGTGCATATAGCACATTCAGAGGTCATAACTATGCTCGTCACCTAGGCTACATTTAAACAAGCCTCCCAAAAGAAATGGCCAAATGAAAAGTGGACTCTTAAAACATGGGCTTTCAAGACAGAATGGTATATGTGAGTAGCCTATACGTTTACTTGAATTAGCCGTAAATCAGTTTGTCTTGTTTGTGGCGTTGTTGGCCGTAATTCAAGAATATAACATAAAACAAAATGAGACTGTTTGGCCCTCGACATGGTCCAAACAGCAGAGCTGTACCATAGTTGTGCTTGTGTCCTTTTTCTTCTTCTTCTTCTTCTGTAGACTTGCCTTGAGCGGTCGGAGGACCTTGGCACAGTAACTGGCCACCCAGAAGACTATGCACACAGTCTGTGAGAACACAAGTGGCGTCAGAGCATTCTCTCTGCATAGCCACGTCACCCATGCACCATATACTGTACTGTATGTATGAAAAATAAATCAAGGCACCTTAAGTCACCCAGTATCACATGTATCTTGTGTCCAAATAAGCACACGCGTCTCACCTCAACGAAGAAGACTAGGTTTTCTAATAAGGTAGGTCGCGTTTTTAACTTGCTGTCTTTCATTTCCAATAGATCTTCTTTGCATTTATTTAACATATCTGAATATATAGAAAAAGAAAAAGTGAAACAACATGAGTGTGTGGAAACTAGGATTAGGAAACTATTTAAAAGCATAGACTGTATATTTAAAAAGAAGATTACCAACCTTGAAGCTGAACAACTAATGATTTGAAACTGTTACAGATCTGAGTTTGAAGTTCTGAGGACTCGTCTGGAGGAGAGAGAAAGGGGGAGAGAATTACAACTGTTCTCACATGGACACACATTATATTGCTCAAGTTGATCTAATGTCTTCTTACCCAGGCCGACAGTCTCCAGCTCCTGTAGATGGAGAGACACCTGCAGAGCAGCAACCTGGCACTGGCAGCTCCCACTGGACAGGGCAGTAGCCAGGCGTGTGGATGGGGGGCCCAGGAATGGATACTGCAACGTAGCAATGGTCAAAGGGAAACACATTTAATGCTATCATTTACTATGTATTAATGAGTAGATCCCAGGTGAACTGGGCTAAATGTAGATTATTAACACAGTACTCATGGCCGCCGCCCACTGGCAGCATCATTCGGCGGCACGTCAAAAAATTATTAAACTATTATAATTATTCAAATATTTAAAATACATGCTAGAAAATATATAAAGACGGGGAAGCAATGCATTTCTATGGCTTGACGCTCAAGAAATAGAACAATGTTCTAAACCTTGGCGTATGACACGTCACTATGTTACCACTAGGTGTAATTATACTCAGTAGTGGTGCAACGGATCACAAAACTCACAGATCAGATCAGCAGACTGTATGCATATATTTAACCATACTGATGAACTGCTTTCCATATATATAAAGAGTCTCTTTATGACTAGGATTAGAAATTTTGACAGTACGATTATAGTCTGAGGAATAATCACGGTTCACGGTTATTATGCAAGAATTTCACAACCCTAGCAATGACGTTTTGGAGAGCTATCTAATGCCCTTTCTCCTGCTTTACTGCAAATGGCCCAATTCGTAACTCACTGCTACTTCAGCGAGTGTTTCCTCAGTCTGGGGAAAAAAATTGCTATTGTTATTTCATATAGATATTCAATTAACAGAACTGAAGATTCAAATAAAAAAATAATCTGTTCTCCGCTACAGTGTACTTTGTTGACGGTCTCTAAATGTGCGGAGCTCTGCTGCTGGAAAACAAAAACGATCACTGGAATTTAGAGCGCATTTAAAAGCAGAACAGCAGAGTTATTGAAGCCAGAAATGACAACGTGACATGTGAACGTAGGCCTACTGCTGGGCTATTAAAGTTAGCAAACCAAAGAAAGCATAATATAATTCAAATGTCATATCTAATGTCAAATGTCATTATAAGTTAAAGTTACCAGCTGTCACTCGATCTGTTTCATTGCTGTGGCTGGGGGTGATACGCGCGCAGGTAGGCCCTCTCATTGTAATACGTGTTACAGCAATATAATATAACTAAATCATATACCTTTTTAAGGTAACTACTAGCCTACTAGCTTAACTATTTGACTATGGCTAAGGCAGGCTATCTTCCTTGCAGTTTGTCATGCACTCCTGAAGGGCTTTAAGTAAAGTTTTGCGCTGCACTCTGCAACTTCTGTATTGCGCGCTGCGTTTCTTGCCACAGTTCACACTTCACAGAGCTGAACAGAGCGGTCTTGAACGGAGACATTTTCTCTATTTGTTCAGTTTTACTGAAAACTATGTTAGATAGATGCATCCCTATTTATGACAAAGTAGTGTGTCGACCTGCTACAAATGTTTGTGTTGCTTGGCAGCAGTTCAGTTCCATGTTGGTTCAGCCAAATGTATTAAAAAAACAAACTATTCATAATCTGTTAACAAATAACAAATACAGTAAATGGAGCTTGTATAACTGTTTAAAAGAAATATCACACACACGAGGACAAGAAAATCACAGGCATGTTAATATTCAATAACAGTATAGCTTGTATCACATTCGAGCACAATGAACGCGAAGCTGATTAATTATCCGTATTAGCACCGGCAGGGCAGGTACAATCCACCGGCAATCCTTGCACCTTGTGCAAATCACGGTAGAGAGTAGAGAATGGAAAACACTGGCATTTTAGCTCCAAGTACGCTCTGCGTTCAGCCCTCTTGTGCGTACCTGTTTTCAACACGAGCCTTATGGTTTTATTGGTTGGGATTCAACATGCCCCGATCACGTGAAAACTCTAAATTCAGCGCTTGAAAAGCGTGTCTCGTCTTAGCTTCCGCTGGAGATTAAGGGAATCGTTGCATTAAAGAGTAACAGCGGCAGTAAAACTCACGATGAATGACGGCTAAACTTTGCAATCGATCCGTGGTTCACGTGCGTGCCCAACCGATCACGGACCAAGTACGATCCGTTTCACCACCAACACCCAGTCACCTGTTGCGTGTGTGTGACCTACTTGTGTGTGTTTCTCTAGGAACTGAGCTGATCTGTGTAGAGTCTGCTCCAGCTGCGACAGCAAGCTACTGTGGACGGACGTCTTGTCAGTGGCGCCGTTCTCGTTCACAACCGGAGAGTTGTGTGGCGAGGGGGCGTGTCCGAGCAGCGGCAGGGAGGCGAGCATGCGGAGGGTTAAGGAGCGTATCCGTAACCACAGTTTCTCCTCGTCTAGCGAGACATGCCGGTGCTCCTCAGACAGGTCTCTGTTGAAAGAACAGGCCCGTGTTGTCAGGACGATAGTGCATGTATGGAAACGTACAGCATGTTTCCGTTTCAGTTTTAAACACACACACACACACACACACACACACACACACACACACACACAGAGAGACAGACAGACAGACAGACCGGTCTTTAGGGTCCCAGCAGGTCAAAACAGTCAAGTCCCTGTTGTCTCTCATTGTATCCCAGGGAATGTCATCTTCATCTGGAGATAAAGCCATGGCCTTCACACTCTCCTCCAGGCTCAGCACACTACGCACGCGCACACAAAACATTAGAGAATGTCTGCATTGGTCAGTAACACTACGGACAACGTGCATTTTGTGCATGTTCTCACATGTCTGCCTCCAGAAATAGGTCCAGTAGCATTCTCTCTGTGCGGACCTGGGCAAAATGCAGCGACTGGTTCAGTCTGCTCCTGAGAGCAATGAACTCTGGGATTTTCTCAAACGCTCCGTACTTGTATGCCTGGATGATATACTCTGAGGTCTAGTGGAAAAAGGTATATAAAAAGGAAAACCTCAGAAAACTCACAGAAATACTGGTAAATATGTGGTAATGGGAATGAAAGAGTAGCTGGAGAGGAATTAGAGGAGTACCAGACTTACATCTTTCTGGTTAGAGTGGAAAAACCTGAGGGAGAAGTTACAGGACTGAGAAGCAGCGGCGAACTGACCCAACGATTCTGCATAGCGCGTCAACAGGTATCTGGATACGAAAGATTATGGCACCACAGAATAGAAATTATTTCTACCTTCCGATACCTTCGTCTCTTGATGGGGGTAAATTGGTAAACGTACAGTGTTTGACGTGAATCAATCCATAGAAGTAGACATGTTTCTACCAGCTATACTGGCAGCTGAAGGGACAGTTTACTGCAAAAAGTGCTTTTAAACATTTCCAAGTGAAGCCAAAGCAAATATAATACGAACAATAACTTCTCATAATTTATTAGAAAATGGCACCAAATGTCAAAAATTCCATAAGATAATTTTAATGTGATGCTACTGCTGACCAATGCATTGAATGTGAAGCTACTGCTGACCAACGGACAAACAGTGGCTGAGGCTTGTGTGCACTGACCCTATGGTGTCATGCTGCACGTGCTTGGCGTCCAGGCTGGAGTAGAGGTCCACGACAGGCTCGAAGGCCCCCATGCGACAGTAGAGGAGCAGCAGTAGCAGCTTAAACTGGGCATTAGAGGGGCTGTGGCACAGGCCTTCCTGGAGCAGACCTAGACACTTCCAGGCCATACTCTCATCGCCTGCGGCACAAGACGCACACATGCAAACAACATAATATAAGTAGAGACACACCAAGGTAGAGGGAAGGTATAGCTCTCGCTCAAATGCTCATTTCTGATATAATTTCTCTGAGGAAAATTATTATTATTTTCACATAGTCTCGGATACATGCTTTTGAAAATGGGACGCGTTCAACAACAAATAGCTCCATGTCTGACAAATCAACAGACCCGGTCCGGTGGCGCGTGAGAAACAAATACAACCATGCGTGTGGACACGCGAGGCTTGCTTAACTCACCGGTCTCGGTCCACAGGTCGATGTAAACATGAGCCCCCATGAGACAATACATATCAGAAAACTGCAGCTCTGACTTCAGACACGGCTTCCCTGTTGAACACAAGCCAGTTAGGTTCCACTGGGGGGTATGGAAGGCAATGGGTAGCATGCGAGGGAGCGCCGTGGTCCCTACCGAACTTGAGCCCGTAGCGGTAGTGAGCTTTGAGCTCGGAGATAAGCCGCAGTTTCCCGTCCACGCTGAGGGCGTGATGCAAGCCGAGGGCGCGGCTCAGCTGACACACGCACAAATGCCTCTGCAGCGTTTTAGTGTCCTCGGGAAAGGCAAAACCCTCCTCCCCCGGCTCCCCCAAATTAACCTCTTCTCCCAGTCGGTTGGTAAACTAACAAAAACAAAAAATTGACGACAACAAAACAAATGTTACAACAACAACGCCACCACATATGTGCACTGTTGTGTATGTGTTGTACCTGTACGTGTTGGTCAGGAGAGAGGAGGTGAAGGTATATTTTGAGGTCCGTAATGCAGCAGGGTTTGTCTCCAAACTTGGCAAAGTACTGCACCATCAGCTCCAGTGGCTCACCTGTGCACAGAGGGGACCCATGCAGCCGTCACTCACCCCCCCTAGGCAGGACTGGCCCGTGCAGCCGCCCCGCTCTGACTCACCTAGCTGCTTCTCCTCAGGACACTTCCTGTTCCTCAGCCGGTGGATCAGCTCCAGGCGGCCCAGGTAGGGCCCTCTGAGTGGACGAGACCCCTTGCCATCCTCCCCCTTGATTCTCTCCCCCACAAACCTCACCACGTCCGCCACGCGGTAATGCACCGGGCCCTCTGGACAGCTACACCAAAATGAGACAGATAAACTGGATTAGCTTGGTGTAACCACACCCACAATTAGCTTGATTGCTCACAGTCTTTGCATTCTATGGGGGTAGACCTGAGGCTCATTTTGCAACTGTCAGCGCAGCTTTTACCCAATTGGCACGGCAACAACAACCGTTTTGTATCGCTTGAGCCAGCAATGCCATTTCAAAACACGCGCTCGGCTAAACCGTCAGCGCACGTAGCTAACCCCGCGGTCGCTGATTGGTCGACCATCCAGGGTGGCTGTGCGAACGCTAAAGCAAACAGGGTTTTCACACTATAATCTGTTTGTTTTGTTTGCACAAACGTGCAAAGATGATGCACAAATGAATGTGATCAGTTAAAAATTAATAGGAGGCTAAGGACCTCACACCATTGCAAAAAAACAAATGTATAATTTCTCTAAAACGGTTTGTGCACATTTTTTTATTTTGCTTCACGGAGGTGAATTATTATACATCCACTGAAGATAAACAGCTAGCCATACTCCATACATACTGTTCTTCATCAGACGGACTCCATGACTGGTCCAGCAGGTGGAACAGAGAGTCAAAGTAGAAGCAATAGAACTGCCAGTCATCAGGACTATGGAGAGAAGGATGACAAGTGTTTGAATCAAACATGGCGCCCACACAACAGGTCACAGCTAATGCTTTGAGGGAGTTACTGATGTGTAATAGCTTCATGTATCTTTATGTCGTCATTCAAAACAAGGATACTTGCATGAAAGGGGTGCTCATAAAACGAGTGAGGTAGCACATATAGTGAATGATCAACGTTACATTTCAGAAAACATTTTTAAATGGTCACATTCTTCAAAACAATTTGGTAAAATGCAACTACTCCGTCCGATCATTCATTAGATGTGCTACCTCGCTCTATTTAAAAACCCCTTCCTTGGATATGTTACAATGTTTAGCACTCTCATGATCCACGTTTCTTTCCTTCCTTTTTTTATTTTTAAAGCATTGCTACAGCCGCTGAAGAAATTGAGACCACTGCACATTGTTTAAATGTAATTGTATGAATATACTGTAAATATAAAACAAATCACAAAAATTGAAAGATTATATAAATGTAGATTGAAAAGTACATATACTACACGCAAGTAAAAAAAAAAAACTAAACTGTATAAATGGTAAAAATCTGAGAAATGTGGTACGTCTTTCCTCTGCAGAGTTCTGCACCTGTGTGTCTGGATGATAGTCCAATAGCTGCTCAAAGAAGTGCTAGCTTGTTTTGCCTCCCACACGAAATAAGACATCTGTTTAGAAGAAGGCCGTGGCCATCTTGTGTGCTTCTTAAGTGGGAGTATTTAAGTAGGTAAGT
>JAODUK010050984.1:0-19082 GCA_027564635.1 Typhlichthys eigenmanni
ATATATAATAAAAAAAAGAACGCACATCTACAAGTGTAGGGGTGCTGGCTGGTAGAGAACATTTTTGAAAAAGAAGATGGGGCCGCACTCAGGAAAAAAAGAGAAAAGAAAAAAACTAAAAAGGTTTAATAGTCTAACATTTCGACAAGAAAGCTGTCTTCCTCAAGGTATATATGAAGTGTTTACAATACAAGAACACAGTAGCAGGTAGGGCCTACAATAATTCCAATAATGTAGAGGCATGTAGCTTTACAGTACAAAGTAGCCGGTAAGGGCTACAATATAAGTACAAGAATGTAGGATCGTGTAGGTTTACAGTACAAGTACATAGCAGCAGGTACAGTAAGGATTACAGTAAATACAATTACAGTGGAGCATGTAGGGGTTAAACAGGACACAGAGCTGTGTCATGTGGTGAACATAGTAGTCCTACTGTAGGCCTGCTGTAGTCCTATTGTAGGTCTGCTGCTCTAAATCAACTCTACTGTGTAGAAGAGAACAGGACTCCTCCGTAATGAACAACCAAGTCTCACCAGATATGGAGAGAAGACAGTTGTTCATGACATACAGCCAGGTGCACCGCCGCGGGAAGAGCTGGACACAGGTGACAGTGATGACGTCATACATTAGATCAGTAGTACACATTTGCCGCTACGTACACACGTTTCATAGTTTAAACTACAAGTTACGACGTCAATACAAGAGGACTATTACTGAAACATAGGTACACAAGGTGGTCATGGGTTTTTAACAGAGACATATTACAGTGTGTAGATGCAGTATTATGTTATATACAACAAACAGAAAAGTCACCTGTTCCATGGAGGTTTCATGCAGCTCATTAAGGTTTAGTGTGTATATCCCCTCCTCAGCGCCAAATATTAAATACTGGTCTGAAACACACACACACAGTTTATTACCGCACACTATTGTAGTAAAACCTAACACAGGATCCATCAAATGGCACATTAATCACCCAATAAGGACATATCTAGTTTCTGATTGGTTACCTCTGGTGTCGGGATTGATCCATGAAGTGGCACAATGGATCTTCAGTGGGCAGCCATTGAAAACCTTGGAGAAACATGCGCCCATCTAAAGACAAGAAGATCAACTTGGTCACATACTGATTAGGTTATTATAGTATACTGTAACACTGCTATTGCAAACACCCCACATACTTAAAAACAGGTGCCAAAGGTAAGAAAGAGAGGTTACTTACATGGACCTTGGGTGTAGGCGGGAGACCATTACTGATCGGCTTCTGGTTGGAAGGCGACAACACACAGACACAGATGCTTTAACATCAGAAATATGACCAGCCTTATCATGTCTAGTGATCAAAGCATGTTTTAAATAGTTAATATTGATGTCATTTTTTTTATTGCACGGTAGAATTGAAGCATTGTGTGCTTACCAGAACATCCTTCTTGTCTTTCCGTACAGGGACACTAGGGGGCATAGTGGACTGCCTGTCAGCAGGGCTGTCCCTCTCGCCATTGTGAGAGGAGTTCAGGCCATTACCTAAAGACAGACAGGAGACAGACACTAAGTATGCTTGTCCATGTGGCAGAGAGACACACGAGAAACTACTGATCAAAAAGGTAGTGTAGGTGACTGGCGTGAGAGAAGATGGTTGTTTACACTTTACAATGTACTCTAGGTATCAGTAAACATACAATATTGTAACTACACATCAAGACAATCTACAGGACAGGAGGAGGTACACTAGAAAACGACCAACAGTGGTCACACACTGAAGGAGGTAAGACAGAGATGGAGGGAGAGAAAAAGGAAAGAGCCTAGCAGGAAGCATACAACTCTTGTGGAGTTGAAAATCACCACCAACTGCCAACTGGGTACTGGCCAAATCCTGCAGCAGTTAATCAACTGTGATTTTAATGCCCTAGCCCTACCTCTTTTCTATAGAGAGCCTAAGTCATGTCCACATTCTGGGACCTTAGTTTGGATAAAATATATATTCAATGGTGAGAATCAAATTATCTTTTGATCCTGTTTGAAAGGTATCACAAAGTACACATATGATTTGTCTATTTAAAAGGTAATTGTTCAAGTCAAGAAGGTTGCAGTTTGTTGTAAAATAAGTAATAATAATAATAAAGTAATCTTTAGTTTTGTGTGTAACCGCTCAGTGAACTACAGCTTTCGTCTCGCACAACATGCGTCACCAAAACAATGCTTTCTTCGGCTCGTGGGTTGTGGTGCGAGAACGTCATGACATCAATAACGCGACTACCATACATATTTTGTTCAAACTAAGGTCCCATAATGCGGAAGTAACATAGGCTCTCTATTTAATTGCCTGTTACAGTAAATGTATACTGTAACCAGTATTTTATATAAAATAAAGTGTGTGTGTGTGTGTATATATATATATATACACACACACACACACACACACACTTCTTAAATAGAGTTATGTCGGAGGTATTATTTTGATCATATTCTGTACACTTTAAGATCTATATACACCACTGCACACGCAATACTTTAACAGACCTCATTTTCACTACGGTATAAAAAAATAAAACCTCATCTTGTTTATTCAAAATTATGTCTTTTTCACTTTGACTTTCACATGGGAAGCAGGAAGAGGGAACAGCTAAAAAGATGTGGTGGTGTTAGGACGACTAAGCGCTATGAGCAAATGATAAAAAATTATTTTAAAAAGTCTCAGATGATGGATTCATTACAAAGTAAAACAGCCTGCGATCAGAATGGTGTTAACATTTACTTTAAAAAGGCTACAAAACTGGCATGTGGGCTGTGGGTTGGACAACATTCACATGGCTAACAACAACAAATCAATTGTGCTTTTACTGCTGTAGATTTTGCTGCTGTGCAAATGCACAAGATGATGGTAGAACCACCTTTCGGTGCTGTAGCGCCGTTTGCATTAGTTGAACGGAAAATAAACGTTACACCACCCTGAACACAGGGCAAGACTACAATTACTGACAAATCAACCAATGAGACTCAACGGTTGCTGCTGAATGGGCAGGATTACTAAAACAACCAATCACATTTAGTAGGATTATAGCTAGGTGGGACACCTAAAACAGTCAACAAATCAGACTCTACCAAAGTCAACTAGGTAGACTAGGCAGCCAACATACAACACAGAAGAACAGGACCTGGGACATCTACCAATCTACCAAATGTCTGCTCTTACTCTCTTCCTCCTCCTCTTTCTCCTGCAGCTCTTTCACCTCCTTCAGCACCTCCCATGCCTCCTCCAGCTCCTCCTCTGTGTGAGGCGTGTGGAGCCACTCCCAGAAATGCCTAAAGCTCCCATCATCCCCTGGGGCTGAGTTTTCGGCATCCGCACCCTGCGTGTTCTCGTTACCTAGGCTACTCCTGCGGTGGGGGGGTAGCCTCGGAGGCGGGGGTCTTGGGGGGACGTTGGAGGCGCTCTTAGCTGGACTCGACGTCTCTGGCAGAGGACAGCGCTTGATGGTCCCTCCCCCGTCATCCTCGCTGTGTGATTGGCTGTCGTCAAGTTTTTGTTGCCGTTGTCGCTGTGGTGTTTGTTGTTGTGGTGGGCAGATGGACTTAGGCTGGACAGAACAAGAGAGACTTAAGTGACAATACACACCAGCAGCAATTGAAGAAATGTATATCCTTCAAAGAAAAGCATGGAAACTGAAATATTAAATAAATATTGTATAAACCTTAATTTATAAAAGGTTAAATAAAAGATCATATAAAAATATTGTATTTATTCAAGCTAAACTATACAGTATATTCAGAATGAATTGAACCCATTATCAAATAGAAGATATCTCCTGGTTACTGTTGTGTGAACTAACTAACAAACAAACACACTGCTTAATAGAGATGACTCATGAATCTGAACTGATCATGACTTAAAACTAGAAACTGACAGCTTGAGGATTCAGAGTTGCGTCCCATGTATTGGTGGTTCCTACCTTAGGAGGGAGTGGGGGCGGGACTTTTGGCCTCATGATAGTACTTGATTTGCAGGTGGAAAAGAAGGCAGAGGTGTTACCAAAACATGTTCCTCATTAGTCATAATGACGAATACTACATGTTGAGACAATATTATATTAGTCATTATTTAAAATCAGACCTACAGCTACACAGTATGCATGTGTTTTTGCACATACATTATTTTTTACAAATAATTTAGATTTTCATAAGAACACTTGGCCTTAGAAATGGTCATATCTGTATCCTCAATGAGAAAATGCTACTAAATATATTGTATATACAGCATAGAACTAAAAAAGTAAAGAAATTGGGGTGTGACTACAGATCTATTTAATACCTGACAAACATTGGACCAATTAAAACAAATGTAACAGACTGGGAGCCAATGAAAATGAACAATGACACAGCAGCATCTCATACACACATTTAACTAAGTGTTGGAACATGTCTTTTTACGGGCTACACCTGCTGCGTACCGTTTACTGTTAGCATGGTTTTAAAGGTTATGACCACTTCGATATGTAACAGTAAACCTCGTGTAAAAATATAAATAAAAGTCTGTTCTATTTACAGATCTCTGCATCTTATATACGCTCCACTTGCCCTCTACGCCTAGTGTAGCCAATTCCATTGATTATTATGGAAGTGCAGTGTTGCAGCATACACGACGTGTTTGATGAGCTGGAGCAGAAACTACAGATTAAGAGCTTCCATCCTTGTACCCCAAAACAGATTTCTAGAAATAAACAGTTGATCCCAGATATTTGGCTTTTATGCCTTGAAGAACTAAGCTATAAGCCAAGCGTACTACTGACTGAAGCAGCGTGAAGCACAGCTTAATGCATGAAGCACATCCATGTGTGGACATGCACCCCTGCACACGCACACACACACACGCACACAGCTTGACAGATGGCAGTGCAAGTCGAGAACAAAACAATTGAAACAGAGGATGCCAAGATCACAAACTCAAACACCTGTTTTCATGCTGCAAATGCAAGCAAGCTTTGAACCCAGGAACACAAGTAAATGATTACGTACCGTAACGTCAATATCATAGGTTTGAATCAGACACCTGAATTCCCAATTCATGTATGTATCAACGTAGACCTTAAAGGTGTAGTCAGTCATTCTTGCTAAGCTCGAGCGCAAATGAAAACAGTATCGCTTCGCAGTCCTCTGTGGACGGCGCATCACACATCGAAATGCATTGTGAAGCAAAGCACAGCGGCTTTGTTGATACGAGCGGTGTTTGCCACTTTGTTTAGGTTCCAATTTACGGAGCCAGGGCTGTGTAGAAGTATCATTAGTTTTTTCAACATCCACAGAGAACAATAAGACAGCGAAATGAGGAGATATTTGTTGAATTTGACAAAAAGTGAGAGAGCTTACATTTAACTTGCAATAGCTGACTTTACCTTTAAAAGGTACACTCCTATAGTGATCTGACCCCAAATATAAGCGCACAGCTTGCACAATTGCTAGCTTCTGAAGGGGAGGGGTATAAAGGCAGTGAGGGTAGGATGACCAATCAGGTGCTGCAGGGGGAGGGGCATAAAGGAGTGGGGGCAGGGTGACCAATCAAGTGTTGGAGGAGCTTGCACTTTCAAACCGAAACAATTACTTTTGCTATTTCAACCACAAGGAGAGCTCCAGACACAAATTAAAATTTCTGCCTATTCTCTCTAGTTTGTTATTTATTATCTATAGCGGGGTACATATGCTCAACAAATAATCTGGCTAGCCTAGCTATTGTAGCTAGCTAAACAGGTAATTTAGTTAGCAGTTCACTGAACGTATCTAGGTTAGCCTTACTGTTATATTAGTTGGAAGAGTTTACGCACAAGACAGCAAGCCGCCACACACACACAGCATGGAAAGCACAACATGATCACACGTGGGGTGTAGAAGCACAAACAAACACACACACAGACACGGATGTGGCGTGACGGTGCGGATGAAACCTCTACAAAGACGGGAAAGCCCTACTCCTATGCATCCCAACCACACGTGTCACCTCCTTAGCCCCCGGCCCTGGGGAGAAGGATGAGAGGGAGGGAAGGAGGGGAGGCAGGAGGAATAGGGAATGGGAGCGGACTTACTGAGTGTGAGTTTCATCCTCATCAGCACCAAGCTCCTCATCATCCCCTAAGTGTGCCACATGGCCCCTGGGAGAAGAGGAGGGTGGAGGGGATGGCGGGGGAGGGGGAACAGATTGATGAGAGAGAGAGAGGGGGGGGGGGGGGGGGTATTAGTGGAGCGGGGTACGATAGGGGGATTGCAGGAGGGAGAGTCGGTCCACATTCTACTATCTATATAACATGGGGGGGGGCCCTGACACGTCCACAGCCGCATGTTAAGTCATAGTGCTCCACCTAGTGCAAGTAACGTACCGACGTGTTCATGCGCACTACCACAGCGTGATATCACCCGACTTACATTTTATGTTACTTTTACATTGAGATTTGCCCAAAGGTAATGTTGTTGACACGTCACATAATAATATCCATTACAAATCATATACATATATAGATCATAATGACAGCGATAGATACATAAGCAATATACACGTAGGAATAGTAGAACATGAATTATTTTATGATCTTAAATATTATATACATTTTTCAAACAATGTGCACTATGTAGCACATATTTCAAATAATACACTATGTAGCACATGGACAATTTATAAAAGTAAAGCAAAAATATGAGTTCAATTTAAAATATACAATCAAATGGAAATAGCTTGTGGAAGATATAAAATTGTTCCTGATATAACGAAACCAATATCTACATTTCTAAAAGAAATCACCCATTAGGAGAAAGAAAATTAATGCTAAATTGATATGTGGAAGGGGCTATCAATTTTGCTATAATAAATACAATAATCCAGGCCATCCACAGTAGCCTTGTGTGTTCATGTGTGTTAAGCCATGCTTGTCATTAAGCCCCTATGAGCACAGCCCTCTTTAAAGCTCTGAAAACAGTCAAAAAAGGTTAAAAGGTTTAAAGAATAATTGAAATAAAAACCCAGCGGCAGAGTCCAAACACCGGCAGCAGTGTGTCGCTGTTACAGCACGTTAGTCACGCATGATCAGCCCATTAGTAGTTAACTGTGATTGGCTGATGGGTGGGGTCAGGTTAGAGCGCGTCAGTGAGTCAAGCATCCCCGAGGGGGAGGGGCCCGACTTACCTCTGTTGTAACTCCTCCTCCACAGATTTGAGAAGGCTCCTGCTCAATGGACGTGCAGAGTGAATGAGGGGGGAGAGAGGAAGACAGGTGAATAAGCGACAGGAGAAACCGGCACAGTAGAGATGAACGAGGGAATAAGAAGAAACAGAAAAGTTTGCAAAGTGCATCTCAAAATAAATAATACAACATTATAAATATAACGGTTTATGACTGAACCTTCTAGCATTAGAGAAATTAGAAATACATGAAATAAAAATAAAGTGTGGATTGACATGTGGAAGGGATTGAACCTAACCCCACAACCCAACAAGTGCTGGAAGAGTTACCAGCATTTCTATTGGCCAAAAACACCAGTGTGGTCCATTATCTTATTAATAAAATGTGCATCCTAGGGATGGTGACAAATACAAATTATGTTATTCGGATAAGCACAAATAGTGGGTTTATTTAGAAAATATTTTCATTTTTAATGATTTGTATTCGGGAAAAGAAGAGAAAACCCAGTTTCAAACAGCTGGCATACAGTAGTAAGCGCGGAGGCCGGTGGATGTTTGTGCTTTGTTGACGTGACCAGTAACTACGAGTAGTAGTCGCAGTAGTCGCTACATTGCTACGCCTGTGACACACCTGCAGATATCACACTGGAGAAATACAGTGCAAACTAGCAAAGTTACTGTGCTTTGGTAGTGTAGCAGAACTTTGTTATTGTTTCGAATCAGATCTACACATGACAAGGATTGAGATATTTGCAAAGCATGGTAAGCTACTCCATTTTTCAGACAGCATGCTATTGTTAGCGCCGTTGTAGCTGGATATTGGTCTGGTCTGCTCTGCTGTCGAATTTTGACCACTCATTTGACACGACTCACCTGTCGTGTCAAGAGCCCACCGAAAACTGCCTGTAGTTTATTTTCCAAATATAAGCGACAATATTAGACATACAAAGCACATATAAACATCGACAATAATATTACCATAGATTGTAATCATGCCTGAAAACATGTGTTGTTCAGTATAATTTTGCTAGAAAATACCTTGCCATACTATGCCTTGCTTACTCCGCAAACACTTATTCAGTTACCAGAAACGTTAATGTTTCACAAAGACTTACCTATTACAACAGACAAGTTATATGTATTTGGACATTATAAAGCGTATTACATCCATGTAGACATAGCCTATATCTGGTGCGATACAGCTATAGGCGATCTGAAAGCGCTCCCATATATGGCAATCAGTTGTCCACGAGTGTACACATTTGGCATGACACGCCCAAACCTTTTCCCCATTGTCCAGGATCATACACCAATTTTCACTTTTTGGAAATAAAATAAATCAGCTCAGCATCAACAGAGAAGCCAAACGTGTGAAAGCAAGCAAGAGCCCCAGCAGTGAAAGAAAGAGATGGATAGAAAATAGATGATAGAGAACAGAAAAATGAGACAGAACCACAGAAAGCTAGATAGTGAGAGTGAAGGAGAGCGCAATACTTACTTGTTTCCTCCAAGAAGACTAGGTGAATCAGGGCCATACAACTGCAAGTCCTATGAAAGACACATTTTTGTAATTTTTGTAATAATGCAATATAACACAGTGATTTGACATTAAGAACTGGCTGTGTTATAAGGTGCTTTGTTGGATTTCTTCATTGACATATCTACAGTAGGCTACTGAGTAACCGCTAAATATGTAGCTACCCATTAAATGCAGTGTTTTCATTCAAGTCTCTCAAGCCAGCCAACTTCCAAATGACTTCGAAGTTAGTCTGGATAGGATACAGTAGATACTAAAATAGTAGAAAAGCTCTTCATATTGGAATACTTTAGACCAATCACATATTGGAATTCATAAAGTGTTTTTTCCAGAAAAAGGTAACAGACTTGCAATGACAACGGTTTAAACACAGTGTAAACATAGTTTTGTTATGGTAAATTATATTATTATTATTATTATTATTAACTCATCATATCCTTTATGCCCTTTATAAAGATGAACTGTATGAAATGTGCCACTTAAAACTAAAGACACATTTCTCCTTTTCCAGTATTTCCACAACCAATCAAAACATATTCTTATGTCTTGAGAGACAAATATTTTAATGACAAAAGGAAGATCTACAACATAGCACCTTGTCCATTTGTATAATGACCATAAACACAGTGGCTCAAGTGCAGATTAGTCAAACTTTAAGCCCAGCATACATTTGCACGCACTTGAACAGATAAACACACTAGAGCCCAACTGATACAGTATATCAACTGACACGATAATGTCGATTTTGGCCAATACATCAATACCGATTTAGTTTAGAAAGAAAATCAAAGGTTAAATTACCTTTGCCAAATATTCTCTGATAACCATATTTGAGTGAACCAAATATTAAAGCTGGTATGGGACAAATAATTCAAGTACTGGTCAGGCTCTAGTAAAAACTCATAAGAGCACTACAGTGGAAATGACAGGTTAGAGAAAATAACAGCGACACCAGCAGTACATTCTGGAAATAGAATTTCATGAAAAGTGTTAAACAAACAAACAAACAAACATCCATCAGGTAAAGATGGCTGACAGCAAGGGGAGTCCACTGTATATTAATTAAGAGTGAATGCGTATGTGTGTGTGTGTGCGCGCGCGCGCGTGTGTGTATGTGCGAGTGTGTGTGCGTGTGCGAGTGTGTGTGCGTGCGTATGTGTGTGTGTGTAAAATATCCTGCTGTTCGTGAGCAGCAGTGTGGTGAATTAAACTGTCCGTCAACTGACTTCTGCAAACAGCGTATGTGAGCATGCACGCTTATGTATGCCTTTCCATTGGTGCTGTCTGTCTAAACACACTCTCCACCGAGCGCCTTCGCCTGCTGAGTGTGTGCGCGCGCCACAAGACAACACAAGACCTCAGAAGAAACGACACAAGTGACACACTGCCGTGAAAAAGACAGTCAGTCGATTACATGTGAAGAATGAATCTACTGCAACGGCCAACACAGTGAGAGAAAGCAAAGATCCCAGAAGAATGAAAAAGTGACAGAAGGCTACAAGAGAGAAGTCACACAGCAGAGGCAGAAGAAAAAGGAGACTGGACGGATCAATAGAGAGTAGTACCAGGTTAGATTTGGCGGTATAGTAGAGTTCCTCCACACAGTCGAGAAAAGGCTCAGAGTCACGCTGTCAGTAGGACACAGAGGAGAGATCTCAGTTAACACTTTTCTGGAGCCAGGGATGATGGATGGATGGATATATGCAGACATACCAGACAGATTGAGAGCAAGGAAGTGAGAGGAGGAGAATATGGAGGAAGGGTGGGACCGGGGGGACAAGCCCTCACTCGTATGGCGACGAGAGCTGGGCATATACGGACAAGAAAACTAAGCAAATCAAGTGAAGCGGGCCTTTCAATTGTTTCACTTTATAGTTTCACTGTGCCTAGTGTGAGAATAACTGAGGCATCGACCTTGGATAGAGAGGTCTGCAGGATCTCAGGAGAACAGATGGTAGGGCGCAACAGGGAAGGAGTACTGGATTAAAAAAAAGGGGTGGAGACTTCACTCAAGGGGCTGCTGAGAAACACACTTGTCAGCAACACCTTGTATTACAGCTGGATGGAGAGATAGATGGAGGGGGAGGAGACCTGGAGGAGTAAACAGTCGAGACCAAGGAAGAGAAGTAATCGGATGGAAGAATCTACACCAAGCCATTCACAATTGTCTGGATTTAGTTTTAGGGTGGATTCTCCCAGTAACCAGAGGGCAAGTTAGGTGGAGTGGAAGAGAGTGAGAAAATAAACGGTGTAGAAAGTGAAGAAGAAACAGAGGAAAGGAGTGGGGGGAGAAAAGGTCAAACGTATGGAGTGTGGATAGCGGGCAACATGCCACGGGCCCACATGAACCCTGCCCCACCCTAAACATGTCATACCCACTCACTCACCTCTGTCAAGCATGTCAGCGTTTAGAAAAGGCACTGCATGCATTCAGATGTACATTACA
This sequence comes from Typhlichthys eigenmanni, assembly GCA_027564635.1. NCBI lineage: Eukaryota > Metazoa > Chordata > Actinopteri > Percopsiformes > Amblyopsidae > Typhlichthys > Typhlichthys eigenmanni. The sequence goes on from JAODUK010050984.1 coordinate 11,145, forward strand.
ATAAATACCCCACACTCAACACTCAGGCCAACGCATGTAGAAGCCTTGATAGAAACTATGATCTCATTTGATAATAATTGAGCAAAGGTTCTAGTGAAGTCTAAAGGTGTTCTGTCTAAATAACACTGGTTCAGCAGCTCAAGTGTCCTACATCTGTTGGAAACTGGATGAAAAGAAGTGTTCATCTTGTGAGCTGTGAAACTGTCATAATCTTATTACAAGGAATGACCGCGATCCATCCCGCTAGTGCTTATTTCGTTCTTAAAAGTAAAACAGTGACAGAAGGATGCACTGCCACAGAACTGCACACACAGATATATACACACATGCGCACGCACACGCAGTGTAAGGACTTACTGGTTCATGGTGTGGTTCTGTCTCCTTCCTTAACAGAGGATCAAACTTCACCTGTCCAACTGAGAGACAAAGAGAGATGGAGAGAGAATACACCCACTGCATACCCAAAAACACAGATGACACTACAGAGGATGTGCTTTGTGAGGACCTGTGTTCAATATCACAGTAATGACTACACAGCACTGGTCCCTTATGGTTTACTCACAGTTGATCTCTGACAGGGTCTTTTCCTCCCTGGTGCTTCTACTGGAAGAGCGAATACGATGAGGAACATTGACTGGGGACTGTGAGGGGGGAATACAGCACACACACACACACACATCTAATAAATACACATTCCCAAATAATCTGACAGATATTTGCAAGAGATACATATCAGTATCCATTTGTTTCACTTCAAATCGTTGACCCTAAACCCACGTATACAACACTAATATAGACAAGATAACATCCGCATTAGAAACATTGCTCTTACTGTGTCATTTTCCTTTTCCTTCTTCTGAGAAATTGTATTGTATTATTCTAGTGATGTACAGGGATGTAAGCTAATGTGGAGGCCTACGGGTCTATGTGTGTATGTGTATATTGTATGTGCCTGTATTTACTTATTGTATTGACTGCCGATGTAAACCCTCGGGGCCGTTTACTTTTACTCTACTGCATGTTCCCCATGGACACACACAACACTAAAAACACAACAATGGCACGCCATGCATTGAAATGGAATGCATTGAAATTAACCTAGGTTTGCTTATTCATAAAAGGCAATCACTACTCTAATTGGTCAAAAATATCAAAAAGCAAACAGAAAGATCACCTGTTAATATAGACTACATATTATTGGTTAAACAAAGCCAATAATAAAGTAATTTAGAAGAGCCAGAGTAATGGCAGGCGTCCAATGTTCTATGCATTTCAATGGGGACACCACCCCATTCTTAACAGCATCACACCAGTCCATGCTGGTACCTTTCTACGAGCTGCAAAACGAGGCGCGCGCCTGGCACCGGGGCTTATGGGTAGGAAGTGACCCCTATACTTAAACTGAGGAGGGAGTGGGTGACAGAGGGATAGAGAAAGGAAGAGGGCAAGATGAGGCGTAGAATTTAATGGCTGATATCCTCCTATCAGCGACGATATGGAAGAGAGGAAATAGCAGGGAATTGAAGTATAGCGGCACAAAATAGGACAGATTTAAGATAAACCCAGAGCCACTGCTCATCCTGTTGGTGACGAGTCATCTGCAACACTGAGCATAGTAAACAATACCTCATAAAACTGATTAATCATTTTTATTCTTAGAGATGCAATGTGTTCTATACAGGCATGCAGGGTTATCAATTTCAATCGCTGATAAAGAATCCATGGATAGATAATACCATCATGTATGTATTGCTAATCCTTGCTTATCCTTTGTCAATTCATATTCATTTCCGTATTCGTTGATTTCATAATGTTCTTTTTATTTTTTCATAGAGCCAGAATTAGAAATCATGATTCAAGCCTTAGTAAAGCCTGATTTATGCTTCAACAAGTCTGCGTTGTTAATATCATGTGCGATAGAGATTAGTCTATTTATAGAAGTTCCCTAGTCGAGTTGCTAAGTGTACTCTTGGTTAATGCTCAATGCATATAAAAACATTTCTTTCCAGCGAATCTCATAATTATATAATTGTAGTCAATGCATGTAGTTTACAGGATATTGTTATAAATTAATGATTGCTGCTAATGCACTCTGGCATACAGGCTTGCCTTCGCAAGACAATTGTTGCTGGCTGGTAAACCTCCCTTTTCGCCATACATTAAAGTATAAATCAGGCTTTAGTCATTAAATGCTACTAAGGTGTAGCTAGACCTGTAAATGTGCTACATTTGGGATCTCCTTAATTAAACCATAATCAAACATTGTATGACAATGGCACAGCTGAAGTCTCACCTCTGGTTCTGGGTCATCTTCATCAATGTCATTATAGGTGATGTGCTCTGGGTTATTGGCTTTGTCCAGCAGCTCTATGGCAAGTGTCCTGCTAAGGGGCTGGGATACAAACGGGTGCTACAGAGAAGAGAAAATAACCAATTAGAAGATGTTTAACATTCTATCAGTTATTGAAAGGTCTGTTTTACAGTGTTTGTAAGTGTCTTACAGTGAGTGCTTTAATTTACATGCTAATAAACTTGAAGGAATTTATGCATTATGCGCTAGAAAACAAGAAAAATAAGAAGAAACATCACATCTGCTGGATGCAAAAATTAATGGTCAAAAATTTCCACTGTAAATAATGAGATTGCCTCCACTGATGGAAATTTGGATGGATCCATTTCTGACTCACCTGGAGCAGTTTCTCAGCTGTGGGCCTCTTTTTTGGATTCTTTGTCAGTGAAAGTTTTACAAAATGGTGGAAGTTATTCGTCCTGTTTGAAGATAAACACAGAGGAAGGGAGGGAAGGAGGGAGAGAGTCGGGTTAAAGTAGTATCGGCAAGCCGTGAGATGTCTGGCACATACAGTAGATTGTGCAAGGCGTTATGGAACACTATTAGCATAGGCAATCTAATACATTGTACACAGTGTACAGGCTCTGCGCATACACCATACTGTACGTCCTGATAACCAAGGCTTTGTTGTCAAGCTTGGGGACGTGCTGAGTCTTACCACTTGACTTTGTCTTTCAACTTGGGCGGCTGGAAGTTGCTCTTGGTCATGAGGAACAGAGCCCTGTGGGAAGAGGAGGGAGCAGTGTTAAAGCTCCCCTTTGTCAGAGAGGCTTTCCTATAGCCAAGTATTAGTCATCAGGAACACCACACACACACCTCATTGGGTGGAGGTCAAACATGGGGGGCTGTAGTTCAGCTAGCTCTATAGCGGTAATGCCCACAGCCCAGATATCACACAGGTGGTTATAACCTCCCTTCCGCTCCACTGCTGCAACTTCAGGAGCCATCCTTCAGGCAGACAGACAAAGTGAATCAACACCACTGTTAGCAGGAGAAATGTGAAGCAATGTGCAAAGATGTCCCACAACTCACCAGTATGGAGTACCGATGAAGGACTTCCTCTTTGCCAGCGTCGCTGTAATCTGGGCCGACACCCCAAAATCAGCTGGGGGGAGAGAGATTGAGTGACAGGGTGTTGAAGAAAAAGAAGGAATTAAGGACAAAAACAAAATCATGTTTCCCAATGCTAGATAAAAACATTTTTTTTTTAAGAAAAAAATAGTGTGCTGTATTATCTTTAAACTATAAGCAATGTGAAACTCACTAAAGGTTTGTTTGATTCTTACCTAGTTTAACATAACCATTGTCTGTCAAGAGGATGTTGGCTCCCTGTCGAACACAAACAGTGTATGAGCAGACATAGACAATAATAGAGCTCAAGTCATTTCAGGTGGTTGTAGAGAACTATCCATTTACCCTCGAGTCGTAAATGTCCTCTCTTAATAAGAACCATTGCATATGAAATATGAAATATGCGCGTGACTGACTGTGAACCAAGCACTGACCAACACAACCCCATGAGGATGAAGGTACATAAACTGACTAAACTGTGATTTTATTTTTAATGCATACCAGAAAATCTAAGAAACGCAGAGGCGTAGGGGCACCAAATTAGCCAGATTCCACAAATTGTTGACATTTCTAAGATGTTTGTGCTACACTAACAACACCCCCTAGACTACAGTCTGGGATGTATATTGAGGATTTGGCATTTCATACATATACATAGGCATGTCACGATAACTCCTTTTTTTTGGCCAATTAATTGTCCAAGAAATAATCGTGATAAACAATATTACCGTATTGTCATTTTAAGGGCAGACAAGAAAAGACAAGGGTGACTATATATAGGCTTAATCCAAGGAGTCGACCAGGGAAGCAGGGATAAATTGAACTGAAACACGGGAAATATGTTATATTCAAAACAAGCATCCAACACGTCGTGGTCAAGGTTGGTTGTGAATTACGTATTGATGTGCCCTACACTAGTTACGATGATTTTGTTCAGATGGAGCAGTAACTTAATCCAGTATTTTAGGATGAAAGATTATGGATGGATGGAAGAAACAGCAAAATGTCAACTTACTATAGTCATTTCAAGTTTGCAGCGACATATTCCATATTTTCTGTAGACCGGTAGATATTTTAACCAGCAGCAAAATTATAGAGGTGAGTTCAGAATTGGCGAATGTTCATGGCGAACATATTTGCTTTGATATAGACTGTTGAACTTTTTGTGTAAACATTCCAAATATATTAGATTGAAACTGTCACCCTTCGTCCAGCGTCAATGTGTGTATGTTGAGAACTTTGCTGCAAACTCAAGCAAACGTTTGCCAATTATAATCGCACCTCTGTTCCACTATTGTCATGTGACATGATTCATTTGTTGTGATTGATTACACTAGTATCATTGCTTGGCAAAGTAGGTAGCCTACATACCTTAAAGCGAATAAAACAAATGACGTATTTTTGCATTTATTCTTCTAAATGTAATTAGCTGGAATTATGCAGCTGTCAGAAAAACACCTTTACCTAAACAATTCAATATCCATTGTCCTTGAGGAACACGTATCAGCTGTCGCTGTATGCTCTGTGTGTGTGTGTGCACGCGCGCGCGTGTGTGAGAGAAACGAGCACAGGAGAGAAAAGCACAGGAGCACTTTAATTTATGTCTTATGTCAGCAACACGCGTGTAAATAAATTATCGAGGTTATTTTCATATATCGCACGACAAGCCGATATAGTATATTATTGTGACAGGCCTACATATACGCAGCATGACTTTGCAAAATTACTACCTGAGGATTTCTGGTGCCAGTTTCATGCTGCCAATCCTGATATCCTGACGTTGTAAACTAGCAGTATTTTCTGGTAAAATCGGGCTGTGAGATCCAACCAATGAGAATCTCATCTCATTGGCTGGATCTCACAGCCTGTTTACCACCTCTAAGCAAATTGACCCATTAAATAAGCCCATCGAAAGCTAAATTCTTAAACCCATTTGTGTTACTTTAAACCATGTACAATGTACATGGTTTTTTTTGTACAAGTTTGGGTTTACCAACCGCTTCACTTTATAGGATTAAGTTAAAGACCTACAGCTATTATCACATTTAAACATATTACTACACGGCACATAACGTGCTTCCAGCAGGCTCACCTTAATGTCCCTGTGCATTTTTCCCTTGGTGTGCAGGTAATGCAAACCCTGGGATCAAACACAGACAGAGATACAGACATGTAAAGACAGAGATAGAGAGACATTTGAGTCTAGGGAGAGCTAAGCAACAACACATTGCATTTAAAAACAGTATGAAGTCTATGTATTGTCCAACCAGTAGACTAACCAACCCCTACGCACATTACCTGTAGGGTCTCCCGAGACATGTAGGCTATCTGAGACTCTGACAAACATCCAGTTACTAGAGAGAAGACATAGCAAAACAGAAGAGTTAATGGAAGAGAATGGCATTCAAAGCAACAATGGTGTGTGTGATGTTGGTAGCTTACCATGATAGATATCTTGTAGTGAGCCTCCTCCACAGTATTCCATACTGATCCATAACTTATCTCTCCTACAGATACACAAACACACTCTGTACATACACTGGATGTTACACTAAACATGTTCAGTCTCTCTGAAACATTAAACGCTGTAATTACACCATGTAATAGATTGTACAATGTGCCTTCATTCACTACAGATGCAAACACACTATTTCTAACATTTCCTAACCCCATGTACCCTCTTACCTTAGATAGCTGCCGAAGTAGGCTACTATATTTGAATGTTTACAATCTTTCATCATTATGATTTCCTGTTGGACGACCGCAAAGTCCTCACCTGGTACATAACAACATACACATAAATAAATGGTAAATGGACTGCATTTATATAGAATCTGCATCTTTTCTAACCTTCCGGCCACTCAAAGCGCTTTACAGTGTTTTGCCTCACATTCACACACACATTCATACATCGATGGTGATTACTGCCATGCAAGGCACTACCAACCACCGGCAGCAGTCGGGGGGTAGGGGGTTAGGCATCTTGCTCAAGGATCCTTACAGGTAGGTTAACAACGGGGGTCGAACACACGACCTTCCGGCTGGGAGCCCAACACCCACACCACTAGAGCATCCTGCCCCCCTAACATGTTTACACTTTATAGCAGCAAGAGGATAGAATAGTAGTGTGTGTGTGTGTGTGTGTGTGTGTGTGTGTGTGTGTGTGTGTGTGTGTGCGCGTGTGTGTGTGCGCGTGTGACGCCAGGGTAACAGAAGGAGAGCAGAAAGGAGCAAATATAGACAGAGGACAGCGGAATAACAGAACAATGGAAGAATATCACAACAATAGAGAGAAAGACAATGGCAAGGAAAACACAAGACATGGAGACAATAATGTAAAAAGAGAGGGATAGAGAGAGATCTCACCAGGTTCTAGCTTGATGACTTTTATGGCAGCCAGTTCTCCTGTGTTAACATTACGTGCCTAGAGAGAACCAGCGGGAGAGATTTCATTTAGGTCCTACATAATAAAGTATAATATTATTCAGAAGAAGAATGACATGATACAAAACAAATATTTATACTGTGATTTCTGTGTTGGAGCACTCACACAATTTGACAAATAGGCCTAGGCTACATGGCACAGATATTAGGCCCAAATGGCCTAAAGCTAGAGTTGATATCATAAAATTGATTGGCTAAACTTAAATAACGTGCTCGTTGTAAACTATATGGTTACACCACCTCGCAATTTACAGGACTTAAAGGATGCTTGAAGTCTTAGTGCCAGACACCACTGCACACCTTCAGAGTGGGTCAGACTGAGTCCATGCCTTGACGAGTCAGGGCTATATACACATTAGGCAGGCGGTCATAATGTCATGGCTGGTCGGTGTATGTTGCTTTATCACAGAGGTCCACCTCGTTTTTCTATCTCGTATGAATAATAGTGTATTAAATATTTAGTTGCTGGGCCAACAATAATGTGTAGCGAGTCCTATAGTGCAGTCAGTGGTTAATTTGTGGCCAAGCATGCTGGAGCTCCCTCCCCCACCTCTCAGATTGGGATCGGCACCTATTTGAATGGATCCGGCAGCTCATTTACTGTCAAAACTAATAAATAGCCTACTTCTTTTTGTTTTATTTCCATATGCTATGGTTACTTGTAAATCACTTAATGCATTTTAAATCTGATTTAATATAAGAAATATGTCAACCACTGATGTCATGCGCAGTGACCAGCGTACGTTAGAATATTGAGCGGAAAACACGCGAGCTGCAGCATAATCAACATTCGGCCTGAAAAGTTAGAAAATGTCAACAAAAAAAATACTAAATTGTAACACTATTACAAAACGATGTATAACTGCACAAGACCTTAGTTAGAAGCAGGGACAATGAGCCAGATGTTTTAGATCAATAAACAGAAAGGTAAGCAGCCATTTTGTTACTTTTCTCTGCTGTGTACTGTAAATGACGGTGAAGACAAATATGTCGATTATGGCAGGGACGGTTTGTTCATTAGGGCGATTGGGCGACGCACTGCCAAAGGGAGAAAGAGAGAGGAGGGAATTTTC